>CM053788.1:65543161-65848161 GCA_028749045.1 Cupressus sempervirens
TATCTATAACTTCTTCCTTCCTCATCCCTACCAATTTGACTCTCAAATTTGACATTATGTCAACTCCAAACTTTCCTTCCCTCTTCATGTGAGATACTTAAAAAAATTCAAATCCTTCCAAAATATACTTGCTTTCCTTTTTGTTTAAATACCACACTTGAGATGATCCTTTGGTGATTTCCATAACAATGATCAAAGAGTCCCCTTCCAATTGTAAGCTCCTTACAGTAAATTGTTTATCTTTCTAGGCATTTAGAAGTGTCATCTGGGTTTCAACTTCATTGTCCATTTCCCTCAAGAAATTCTTGGCTAAGATAGATAATGTATTACTTGTCTATTGTCTAATAATGTAACCTACACCATTTGGTCTTGAGTTTCCCTTAGAGGCCTCATCATAATTAATTTTTAGCCAACCTTACTTTGACTAGTTCTACTTCTAAACTTCCCCTTTCTCTTAAAAGGGTAATCCCTACCTAGCCCTTAAATGAGCATAAGTTTTTTTTTTTTAAGGGTAATAGATTCGATTTTATTGAAATAGTAAAAAGCATTATATAAAGTAAGTACATCAAAATCAACATTAAATCTCCTACAATGGATTGATTATGTTGATCAATCCATCCAAAAGAAACCATAACAACTAAATATCCCTGTAGACCCATTTCAAGCGCTCTGACACTGTCATTACAAATATCTACAAAATTATAGCATTTGCATCAAGAAGCCAAAAATGTATGTCCAGTGAAGCCTTAACACTTTAGAACACTAAAAAGATAAAAACACATTGAAAATTCCTTGATAGTTACTCTTTTTTCAATGAAACAAAAATTTGTAGTCAAATGATTTGCCTTATTTTCTACCAATCCTGGCTAATTTTCAATTCGCCATTATGCACAACCAAAATGAAAGGGTACCTGCCCTACCTCTAACTATTTCTCTATGAAAATTTGTAGCCCCTTTTTAAATTTTTAAACAAAATTGGGATGTATAACATGTCACCATAAAGATTATATTGTAAGAAAACTATACCATTCTTTCATAGTAACTCAAGTAATAGATTCATTTGATATTTGTTTTGTAGAAAACATCAAAGAAATAACAAAGAAACTAAAAATGAGATACTAACCCACACAAACCACCACCAAAGCAATAGTAGAAGAGGGAAGCTTAATCTGGCTCCATTTGAGGTCGCGTGAGACAAATCTGTAGATCCTTGCTTTGAACATTGCATTAATCTAGACTTCCCCACCTTTATATGTCTCCTCCTTTGCTCTCCTAAGCTCTTGGAGTTGTTCCTCATCTTATGCAAACCTACCCACATGAGCTTTCATCTATTTAATGTCCATGTCAAATATTTGTTACATGACCAATAGTTTTGGGGTATACCAGGCCTTTATTGCCTCCTTCAAATGTTGTTTCCTTAGCCTTTCATCAAATCTCCAAACAATTGGAGTGTACTTTGTGCCTAGGATTTTTTCAATTCCATTTTTTTTCTCCAAAATTGATGCAAATGCCAGGAACTAATACATCCAACATTTCATCTAAGCCTACCAAAGCTTCCTCCATAACCAACTTAACCATCATAAACTTGATAGTATCCTTATCTTCTCTCAATTGCAGAGCCCATGTCATAATAATAGAATAAATGTTTGTGTTGGTGGAATGGTAATTTTCCAACTGGTAGAACATCTCTTCAAGTAGCCAATCAACCATATCTACAAGTTTGTGGTGGGTAAATTTGAACATTTTGTACCTATGATTATGAAACCTGCTCCAGAATGGCAAAGGTTCCCTTTAGAGGCTCCATCAAAGCTACACTTCTACCACCCTTCTTTAGGTCTTTCCTAATGGACTACCTCAAGTAAAGAGGGGGAGGGGGAGGGATTACCCTCAAAATACCCATTCAAGGGTTTGAATTTGATACTTTTCTAAGCCTTTTGAATTTTCTTTTCACCTTGGGTGAAAGGGGTTGAGGTAGAAGTTTCCCATGTTGCTTCTTGGATTGCAGCATTGATTCTCAAATTTGATCTTTCTAGTGGTTCCTCTTTGTCTTGAAAGATCCTCCTATTATATTCCTTTGAAATATCCAAAATTAGGAGGGATGGTCTTAGCCTGAAGGTCCATACACTTGAGAAAGAAAACTTGGGAGGGGGTGTTTTGGCCAAATTTTAATTTTTTTTTGAGTTTATTTTGTGAAGGACCTTGCCAACCCAACTTATTTTGTAGCATTAGCAAACAATCTTGTGTGATTTTGTAGGAGACTAATAAGTGATCCACGTTTTTCTTTGTATTCCTACATAAGACATATTTGGAGGGTCTTTGGAAGACTAGTTTTTTCATTCTTTGTTCTATAAGAATTTTAACTCTATTTGCAAGCCATGCAAAGGTTCTTGCCTTCGATAGGCATTCCTTGCCCCAAAAGAGATCAACTAATCATTGTTCTTCTACTAAAGTTCTGTCTAAAAGGGCCTAGCCCAACTGAACTAAATAAATCCCATTTTTAGCAACACAATGGATGATTTTGTCTACCTTATTGCAACATGTAATCGATCTAGAGTTGAAGAGCACCTATAATTAATTTTTGAGGGTTGCAAATAGATTAGTGTTTTCAATATTTTTCTATACTTTAATTATTCCTAGGGGGTCTTCCCTTATTTCTCTATAATCTTGAACCTTATTACCCTAATGTATTTTACACCAATGTTTGAGGATAATCCACTATGTATTGTCTCATATATTTTCAAAGCCACTCCAAGAGTCTTCCCAGAAAAAGTACTTCAATCCCATATCCAACTTGCCAAGTTAAATGACTAGTCACTACCTAACAACTGAACACTAGAAAATTCCAAATTATTGAACCTTTAGGTGGATTTTTTATAGTAATAATTATATCATTTTGATTTGAATCTAAGTATTTTGATTTTAAAATTTGCACCCAGGGTTGATTAGGTTGTGTAAACATATTCCACGCCATATTTGTACTTAAGGCTTCATTGAGAGTATGCCAATTTCTCAAACTTGATCCTCCAACATATTTGTTGGTGCATACCTTGCCCCAAGCCTAGAGAGGTAGTGATCTATAGCACTATTCTAGAAGAATTTCCTCATTCGCTATTCATTTTGTTTAATTATCTTCTTGAAAATTTTGAGGCACATCATAGAATAAATTAGAATGACAGAAATAAAAGATCTCAAGATCTTAACATGAGAATTATGTCAGATGAGGAGAGCCACCTGCTCTTCCACTTGCCCATATTTTCAAAGCAATCATTGACAAGGTTTGTTGATAAAAAAGATTTACTTTCACCTCCAAAAATTGGAACACCTAGGTATTTACCTAGTAAATTACCCATTCGAATGCCCAAAACTCGGCTTATCTCTTGCTCTTTAGACCCTGGAGTAAAGGAGAAAAATATGGTTGATTTATGTCACTGATTTTTTTATCTAGAGGCCAATCTATAAGTAACATGGGTTTTATGCATCATTCTTGCTTCTCTAAGGGACACCAAAGAGTAATGTATCATTGACAAATTGTAAGTGTGATACATGGTCCACATTTAAGGCCACCTTGACACCTTTCCAGCTTCTAGCAATTTTTTACTAGAGGTCAAGCTACCTAGAGCTTCTACCATTATGATAAATAGGAAATGGGATAAAGAATCCTTTTTCCAAATGCCTTTCATCCCCTCAAAGAATCCTTGAGGACTACCATTGATCAACACTAAGAATCTTGGGGTGCTTATACACGATTCAATCTAAGCAATCCATTTGTGGTCAAAACCAATTTCCTGGAGTATAACCAAAAGAAAACTGTAATTTACCTCATTATAAGATCTTTGTATGTCTAGTTAAACAAGAATTCTTTATGTACATGCTTGTTGGATAGTATGTACCACCTCATGAACCACTCTAATACCTTCATAAATTGATCTATTTAGAGAAAATCCACTTTTTTCCAGGGAGATGACCAAGTATAGCACATATTTCAATCTGTTTGCAATAACTTTATAGATGATCTTGTAGATTGTGTTACACAATGCAATTAGTCTATAGTCATCAAATGTTTGAGAAATTTTCTCCTTTGATAGTGTAATGAAAATGTTAAAATCTCTCTCTCTCTCTCTCTCTCTCTCTCTCTCTCTCTCTCTCTCTCTCTCTCTCTCTCTCTCTCTCTCTCTCTCTCTCTCTCTCTCTCTCTCTCTCTCTCTCTAAATTTATATTATCTCTTATTTGTTGATGGTTACACTTTTTCAAGGATGATTTTGTTTAAATGATTTACCTTCAACATGTGCATCTTGTTATACTTCTTTGATCATGATTCTAAACTACACTTTTACCTTATAAGTGTGTTTTTTTAATTGGATGAAGAGAATACAAAATACTTGTGATTCTTCTCATCTTTTGCCTTGTACATTTTTTATAGTTGAATGAAGAGAATAAAAAATGCATGAGATAATTATCTAAATTATTTCTTTGAATTCAACTGTATTAGTATCTTTTCATCAATGTTTTAGATCACATTTTATGACCCATCATTGGATCTTTTATTTTTTCTCTACTTGTGCTTTCACTCTTCGTCCTAATGATGGACCATAAAGTATGATCTAAAAAAGTAATGAAAAATACTAACACAATTGAATCCAAAAGCACTAATTCAAATAATACTCATGGATTGTGGAATTTTACTCACTAATACATGAGACAAACAAATTACAAGGGTATCAAAATAATCGACACCAAGATGGGTACCACCTTGTGGTGTAGTGGTGTTGTGGTTACAATGTTATTGATGCAACTAAGGTCCAAATTCCTTCTTGGCCCAGTGTTAATGTTGATTAGGCCCACCTTGGTTATCGTGTGTGGCGGTGGATAGGTGCATGTTTATGGTGAAGTACTAGTGATAGATATTATGGTGTCCAGTGGTCAACTCTCAAGATCATCACTGGACTAGGAATGCTCGCAAACCCTGTGTTAGACCCACATTGGGTGTGTTGGTTATGCCCTTTGGCCTTGGTGTCCCTATTGGACTTCTATGTGCTCACAGGTCTTAAGTGTTGGATTAAGGGACAAGGTCCCCTAGATTGTGGCCTCACTGGTTCATAGCTCCAATCAAAAGAAAAATATTACCAATAAAAAAATCAACATAAAATTTACTAGAAAATAATAGTGGAATTTGTCAACAATTGAGTGGTACAGATCACGTAATATTGATATTGATCATTCCCAAAAATACATCATCTCACATAGTGCTAATTATGATCATTCCCAACAACATAGTTCAAAAAAGGAAAATAGTGAATGATTATCAAAAAATTATAGCTCATAGTATGTCGCTCTTGACAACTCCCAGCCACAAATGCCACTAAAGAGAAGCAGCTAGCATCAATCCATAATAGTGCATGCTTACTCAAGAGAGTCTATGACATAAGTATTACAATCAACCTGAGCTGAATCTAAAGTGTGTATCTGGAGGAGAAATGTGCATTGCTAGAAAACTATCCCCATTACAAATATAGCATAGGCTTATTGGTAATGGAGCCAAACAATATCTAATTCAAAGATTTTATTTCAATAGTATTCATAATCCATACATTTAATTTCAATTGTGTCCAATTAAGTACCTGCCTAGTCCATGAAATACACTTCTACATTAAGTCTTTTAAGACAAAAAAAAATTTATTACCAAAATTACCTATTAATTAACATCATGTTCTCCACAAACTTGTCTAAACATATATCAAATGATTTCTCAAATTTCCCTTTCACATCTCTTCGTAGTACCTATTGCACACCACAATACATTTAATAGTATATTATAAATTCAATCATTAACCTAAAGTTAAACTTCCTACCATGACAACTACCATTCCTCATTAGTCGATAGGCTACCTTGTGCGAGGACACTTGTCGTCTTTCAATGTTAGATGCCAAGAATTTGTGCTAGAAAATTCAAAGTTAGACGACCAGTTTTGGTGTGGTGAGGATGTCACATATTTTTCTCATCCGCTGATAAAGGATGTTAGTCGAGTTGTTAAAGAGATTTACGCATTTGTTTATATGGATAAACAAAGGGGATAGGATAGAATGAGACACCCAAGCATGTAATTGGCATGTGTAAAAGAGACAATCAAGTACGTCATTGTAACGTGTCATTTGAATGAAAGCCATCGTTATAGGGAAAAGACATATAGCATAGGTATTTTCCTTTTCAATTTCATTTTGTACAATTCTATTGTTGCTTATACAACTTTATTAATTCAAGCTTGCAGTAATACATAGTGGAAATTGATATTCCTGGTTGGTGAACTTTCTTTATGGATTTCCTTTCATTTTAGATTTTACAAAAGAAGTATGTTTCTGATCACATCCACAGAGTTGATAGATTTGAACATGTGCCTCTACTAGAAATGATTGCTGAGGTAGAACTGGGGCTTTGATCATGGAACACAAAAACCATTTCATTGGCAATTTAGATTTGGCTACACTTAAATTAGGGTGCGACTATCCTCCCTACAAATTACACCATTGACTAAATTTCAAAAAAAATGAAAACATTATGGAATTGGTTGAAATTTTCAGCATTTGATCTTCATGATTTATATGTTTTGTGATCAAAAACATTAAAAAAATTGAGAAATTTTTGTTGTGTTTTTGTGAATCTGAAAAAGGAATCATGTTTAACTTTTTTGTGTCTTTGGTGCTTTTTGTCTGGAGAGTAGCCAACGCCCTTAAATTAATCCTTCTTCACAAAGGAAGAGTGCATAATTGCCATGGTCATACACTAGTATCCTTTGACATTTGATATGGAAAGTATGTTATGTGAATTGATTTGCAAAATGCACGAAGAGTTTATTCTATTATGCTTATGTTAAAATGAGGGATGGAAAAATAGAGTTACGTCCCACACTTGGCCATTTTGTTTGGGCCTTTGGAAGAAGTCAACTTCACCAAAAACATTTTGATAGTATCCCAATTTTGGTTAGATCAACTAGTAGAATTAATGAAAAAAGATTTGTATCATAGTTGTTATGCATGTCAAATTTTCATCCACACTGGTTTAGACAACTGTTGTATGGCCTACAACCTCATGTTTCAATCAAGTTTTTTGGACCCTGAATTTCAAAAGATATGCAAATATTGAAAATGTATGGATACCTTTCTTTTTACTGGTATCTTCTTCTTTGGACTGATTTTCCCCAAAAAATAGTATAACAACAAGAGACTCAAACTAACAAATGACCCTTTCCCCTCCAACAATCATACTTGAAGGTTCCCCGTCATCTCTAGATTTTTTCCTTAGAATTTGCTAGCCTCTCTTTCTCTTAATCTTTCAGCAATTTATAAATCTAACTTATGAATTGAGAAGATTTGATCCATTATAGTAGGACAACCTCATCTAAATGCCAAAAGAATGATTGGTCATGGAAGACATCTCATTAATAATTTACTGAAACTTTAAGAAAGCCTCAGATGACTGAAAATGTTGAAGTCGCTATGCTAACATTCAATAGTCAATGCACATATTGGAAGCCGAAGAGGACAAAATAGGGTATTTGGCCATGAGTGATTGACTGTCAGCCACAACACAAGTGACAAACTATTATCAAAATATGTGGCAGCAGGTATACTAATTAACAAAATTAGAATTTACAATATTAAAAATTAATTAATTAATTAAAGAAAATGTTTTTGACAAGTATTATTATTATCCAATTAAATCAATCAATAATATCAAAGCCGAGGCGAATTGAGTATCAAATTTACGTGTTAATATAAGAATATCAAAAACAAATATTCACATTAATTATAAATATTTTTAAAAGTTAATTGTAATTGATTGGAAGCTTGGCTGACAACCAATTCATCAAATAGTTCCAAATATCGATAAAGACTGATAGCTTGATAATGATACCACCCACATCACTTCCATGCTGCATTTGCTTTTGAACATTTTCTCTCTCTACAAATTTAGATTTTGAATTATAATTTAGAAGCAGGTTGTACTCAATCCTTGAACATACTTCTTTCGATTCTCTGATGGAATTCTCGAGGATTCTAGATCACTACTTATATTCTTAGTACAAATCATTACATATTACATTAACATTATAATAGATATCATTTCTTAACATTATAATAAATATAATTTCTTAATAATTGGAGATTCATGGTTAGGACAAGGGCTTCTCAAAAAACTAGGGGATATCTTGGATGAAAGCGTGGGACCCCGAAAAATATGATCTCATGTTTTCTTTCTATCCTTTTGAGAAACTTCGAACTCAACTCAACTCATATAGACGCTAATGGCAATGAATCAAAATATGTATGAAGGCCCAAATACACTATGTCTTTCTATCCTTTTGAAAAACTCCCAACTCAACTGACCTCCTATAGATGCTAATGATAATGAATCACAACATGTATGATGCCCCAAATACACTGTGTCTATAAAGAAGGATTGGAAGAAAACAAATAGTTTGAAAAGTATTAGTTATTAGTCAAATAAACGAGACTAATATGTGTCTACCTTCATAATAAAATATTAAAAAACATTAATTGAGTATCTTGCATTTTATATTTTAGTGACAAGAATTCATTAAAGTTATATAAAGAAGTTGAATATATTAAATTATTATATTTTATTTATTTGTCTTTTTAAAAAACGTTAATGTTCAATCATAAAATAAACATATATGAAGAAAAAAAAATGTATGTCATATATATATATATATATATATATATTTATTTATTTATTTATTTATTTATTTATTTATTTATTTATTAATTTTTTTCTTTTGTAGTGTGAGAGGGCTCAACAACTTGAAAGAATGATCTATTCAACCAATTTCTATTTCTCTTTCCTACATTTATAACTATAAAATAGTCGATCCATCAAAATATAATGTAAAATTTCTTCCCGTATTGATCTTTTGACTTTTCAATACAATAAAAAAATATTAAACAAAACATAGTTTTCTATCAGCCTAACCAATGTACCATGGTGGTGCAAGTGCTGGTTATTAATCTAAATAAAAGTAACCCCCAAGGGAACCTCTTAAACAACCCATGAATTGTTTCCATAGTCCTCACAAATTTAATGTTTTCATAAAATGGTGGAACCCACATTAGAAAATATGAGAGGAGTACGGTCTACTTACATGCATTCCACCATAAACAATAATAAGAATCTCAACTTCCAAAGAAAAGGACAACATAAAAGAGATGGAAGGAAAGCAAGGTTGGCGCGATGTTAAACCTTACCTTTTTCCTTAGGCAATGCATAGACTTCAGCGTACATACAATATTTCTCACTTTTTCATTTACTTTACATCATTCCTTTTTATGTTGACACGTACTATCAGTTTGTAAGATCGGGACCTTTTAAATCATTTTATGGAGGTTTGCCCAATGATTAATCTTCTATTTAAGTCTTTTTGTTGTTTAAAGAATCTTCCAACTACTCTAATTTTTTTAATAATATGGGTAAGAGTGATTAGATTTTCAAAATTCATTATGATAAAAAAATTCTTCACGTGTAATTTTATTTTTATCAATAGTTCAATTTTTTTAATGTATTGTTATGATAAGAATTGTAGAATATAATAAAGATTATATATATATATATATATATATATATATCAATGATTAATGTCATGTTTAAAAAGGACCAACCACCCCATCAACCTCAACAGTGATGGCAGTTGGATCCTTAACTCCGCATGGCAGTCTATGCTTGCTTCCCAGTATTGTCTTGAGGGCTAATCTTTTTCTGCCCCCCTCTTCCTTCTGCTTTTGTGCCTCCTCTTCGTCAATTGGTTCCCTTGGCTCTCTCTGCTACTTGGGCGATATGTGCCCCTTCCTCTAAGATGGTGTCTCTTCTGTGTTTTGCATGTTCGTCTTATTCGTCTTGCTCCTTTCTAGTTGCTCACGTGCTTTGTGGCCTATGCTTCTCTTTCGGCTGTTGTGCCTTTGGTTCAGGGTCTAGGTCCTAGGTTGTGATGTGTATTTTGTTGGTTTCTTCTCTCACTTTCCATTGTTTTTTGTTTGTTTTTTTGTTTTTTTTGTTTAAAAAATAATAATTAATTAATTAATTATTTTTCCCCTCGTGTATTTGTATATTTATATATCTTTATGGTTTGCTCATTTGTCTCGATATATATATATATATATATATATATATATATATATATATATATATATATATATATATATATATATATATATATATATATATATATATATATATATATATATATATATATATATATATATATATATATATGCTTTTATGTTGATATTCACACACACACAACTCGGCATAGGCTTTGTGTTATGAGCGGTTTGCTTGGTTTACTCATTTGTCATTTCTTTTTATTTTATCTTTGCATTTTTCATTTTTACATTCTTCCTTATAGTTTTTATTTTATTTATTAGTTCCTGCCGTATGGCAGGATACTATAGCAATCGGGTTGTTGTTATTTGTCCACTAATGTTGATCAATGGGAGAACTTTATTTTTTTCCCCATGACCTATTTTGCTATGTTTTGCTTTTCTTCGGAGTTAAATTATTTTTCACAAGTGCTTTGTTGTCACATTCTCATTGGTGAGTACTGCAAACAGTAGGGTTTCCACCATCTTGTGATGAAATGGTGACATTTCATCTCGTTGATGGGTATTTTGCAGTCTTTAATTTCATGATTTTGTTTTGTCTTGTTAGTT
Source organism: Cupressus sempervirens (assembly GCA_028749045.1). Classification (NCBI taxonomy): domain Eukaryota; kingdom Viridiplantae; phylum Streptophyta; class Pinopsida; order Cupressales; family Cupressaceae; genus Cupressus; species Cupressus sempervirens. Next base: position 65,553,878 of record CM053788.1, read on the forward strand.
TTAATGGCTGTGTCAGGGAGGGTGCAGAAAATCTAACCAAAATCTCTTCCTTTGTGGCCTAAGTACAAATCATGAACTGTTGTGTTGGCATATGATAGCACATTTTGGGATAAAATAAGGACACGATGCATTTGGTCTTACACTGAGAATTGACAGTGTTGAATATTTGCCTACAATTCTCTATCATCATTATTTTTAAATCTTTCATTGTCCTTGCACCCTTGCTCATTCTTCTGAGTAAACAGTGACATTATTAAATTTCTGAATCTTCAATATCCCTGAATCCACGGTTGATTTTTTTTATTGGTCTCTGTGGATGTCGGTGTGCGTGAGTTACAAATAGAGAGATGAGCAGATTCTGGGGTCATGAAAACCAGAGAGGAAAGATTAGAGAGTGCTTGTTCCTTCTCAGGTAAGCATGCTTTGCATTTGCCATTCGATTCTGTGTTTTTCTTTTTGCTTTGTGTTTGAGCTGTCTTTGTTTACACAGCGTGTTATAGTTGAAACCTGTTATATATCTACATGTATATTTAATTGCAGTAGGATGGGTACAGGCGAAAATGGGTTCTTGTTTATACTCCTTGCCATACATGATGTCTATTTTCAGATTGTTCTTCTTCGTTGTCGTCCTTCTCCTCTTCTAGCTATTCTTGTTCATATACATCTGGCTGTAGCTGTACAGATCTGCACAGTTTGCTTCTGACACTGCACTTGCTATGATTTTGGTAAAGGATGCATTTTTTCATAGAATATGACAACTTTAGTTTATTGTTAGCTCATTTTGGCCATTTTTATCAAACTCGAGCATACCCACAAAGAACCCAAAAATGTCATGAGCTCTTTTCTCAGACACTTACCAAATCACATTTAAAAGTAAAAAGCCCATGCCTCCAAGTAATCAACAAACTGTTATGGAAAGCAGTTATCACCCCAATATGCTTCCGATCAGGTCCTATGGAATTTGAGCGCTTAATGGACTGTTCCGGAAACAACAAACCTATTTCTTTCTCTTTTATAATTGAATCCAAATTTTGGTGGTAGAATAAGCTCGAATATTGCTTCATGCGCTTGGATGACTCTTTGTAGAATAGAAAGAAATTATGTTTGAGCGTGACTGTGAGTAAGCGCTTACAAAAGGTATTTAAGACTGAAAAACAGTGAATTCTGTTAAGACTGAAAAACAGTGAATTCTGTTAAGACTAAAAAATAGTGAATATTTTCAGCCCTCTTGCTCTTTTCCCAAAGGTGCACGCATCTTTTCAAATCTTGCTTCGATGGGGGTCTTGGTTTAATAGCTTTTTAAAGTGCGTACTAGAGTTTCTGCACCTATATTGATTGCTGGTCAGACTATTATTAGTGAAGTAGCAGGTCGCATAAATCTTTTCATCCAAAAGCATCTGCAAGTTAAATTAGGCTGAGATAATTTTTGTTCTCCTTTAATTCATTGGTCTCCACATTGGCAGAGTGGTTGAACCGTCAAGTTTACACAAAGTAAAAATATAATCCCTCTGCCAAGCGCCTAAAAGGAATGATGGCTCTTGACACGATGTCAGAGGATTTAGCAATCAATTCTTGCCGCCATCATCTTGGGAGAATGTAAGAAGGGCACTTGCCTAATTTAATGCGGTTGACTATGCTAAAAGACCTTCCTCCTTGGGCAGCGAGCACATTCAAAAGAGATAACAAGGTCTTTATGGTGGAGGGTGTCTTGGAGGACGCACCCACTTTTCCACCTTTCTCTCAACGACCTCCACTCACTCATTTACGTATCCCCATACATTTTAGACTGCCATAAAAGTTTTCGCTTGAAATGGGATTGGCCACCTTTCCACAAAACTTCATAAAGTTTAGAAAACAAATATATATATATATATATATAAAATGAAAGGCAATGTAATTAATATTTTTTTTTTTGAAAACGTTACTCCCATTCTTTTTTGCTGCAAACGTACCTCAACCTGTCGAATGCAGGCGTGACGTGGGGAAACACTAAAGTCTCTGTATTTTATGCAGACAAACCTGCACACCCCACTTTGTTTTAGCGTATCCTCCGACTTCATCCTCGAACCACGTACAGGGTGTTTGGAATGTTTATGGGCGTCAGTTTGAAACCAAGGGCGAGCAGAGTTTGGAACTAAAATCTTTGGATTTAATGCCAGGATAAATCTTGCCCATCTCTGACATGACCAGGAACTTAAATCTTATCTTTTTCCCCCCTCCATTCGAATTTCTACTCAGACACGCATGTCACATGTAATCTGTATGTGTTGGAGAATTAAAAGGCCAAGTCTTCTAGGAAACATTTCGCTCACATTTCTTTAGATAGTTAATTATGTGTTTTAAGGGAAACTAAAAGGTCAAGTCTAGGAAATATTTTAAATTGGTTGACATTTCTTTAAATATTTAATTATGTGTTTTAAGGAAAAATAAAAGGTAAAGTCTAGGAAATATTTTAAGCATTTCTTTAAATTGTTTTATACTATTTAGTCATTAGGATATACTATAGTATCGATGGTTGAATGTTGTATGGAAGTTTTGACTTCTTATCAATGATGATCATAGTAAGTAGGAAATTTTAGTTATGCAACATTGACTAATTGATGTCATGGTGCATCTTGCTAGTTAGATAGTTATTTCTCATTTTATAGTTTTATAAAAACTTAGTTTGTGGGCATGTGTAGTAATAACTTATATACGTTCTCTTCTTACAAGGAAATAGTTTAATTGGTTGTCCTGCCTTAATATGGCATCGTTTGCAGTTCTATGAGAACCTAGCTTAGTGGAGAGAGGGTCTTATAGTGGAACACACAAAATTTTATGTGATATTTCATATCATTCTCAATCTTATACATCTACTTACTTGTCAAGTCTTCTATCAAAACAATTGGTTTCGAACCCCATGATCATATGTAATGACACATCAACATTTTGTTTTGCTAAGGCATCCAAAATGGTCTAAAAATCCTAAGATCACAGTTGTGCTTATTGGTACATTAATGTGGAATCACATTATTGGTTGTATAAAACCTAGTTTATGGGTATTTGTAGTAATGATTTATATCTATTCTCATATTCTAATGAAACATTTTAATTTGTTGTCTTGTGTTAATATAGCCTCATGTATGGTTGTATGAAAACCTTGTTTAGTTGAGAGAGTCTTATAGTAAAACATCCAAAATTCTATGTGCACATTTCGTATCATTCTTAATCTTGTACAACTCGTTACTTGGAAAGTCTCATTTTGAAAAAAATGGCTTCAAGTCTCACCTATCATATATAATGGCACATCATCATTTTTTTTTGTCTAAGGCATCCAACATGGTTTTAAAAATGCAAGATCATAGTTGTGCACTAAGTCATTGTGCTTATTGGTACAGTAATATGGAATCACATAATTGTTTTTTTAGATTTGTCATTTCTTTTTGGGAATAAGTATTCATGTGACACTTTTTGTGCTCCAATAAAGGACTAAGTATGCCCAACTACTATGCCTATTATTGGACCACTACCAACTCTTCTTTTATTATGATTTATACCTTATACCTATATACTTAATTTTATTTTAATTAACTTTTTGTTATGAGTAGGTTTGAAGAGATTCTATATTTGTTTATAATAGAAATCAGGAAACATAATTGAAGCTAGCTAATATTAAGATTATAGTCTAGTTAAAGTTCTCAGAATTTGTTTGCAGGAAAACACATATCATTAACATATTTAACATAAGTTGATAACAACTAGGCATTTTTCTACCTCAAAACATTAGTTATAAATATCATCGATTATAAGAATAGTTTAATAAATATATGAAATAACTATATTTGTTTCAATTAAAAAATGAAATATATTGATTTTATTGTTTTATTATTGTAAATAATTGTCAGTATATTTCGGTACAAATTATTTCAATGAGTAATATTTTTAAACAATTTTAATAACTATTTATGTTAAAATGATGAAATCTGAACAAAGAAAACAAAAAAATTACACGTAAATGATTTAAATTTTCTATGAAATTGAATATTCAACTTTCATTGATTTATTTACTGACATGTTTTAGTAGTAATTCTTTTGAAATTTGTATGGGTCTAATGTGCCAGTATTCATGAAACTAGTATCGGTTTTCCCAAAATGTAGTTTCAAAAGTCATGACACTATTCGTAGTTTTTTGAAATAAAGAACACGCTCAGTATAGCTTATGTTGTAAGTTGAAAAATGGTTTAGTTTGTTTGTAATGATGAACAAAAGCTAGTTATAGTCAAAGATCAATGCTTTCAAAGTCTAAGGGATCATATTACCATTGTCTACTGAAAAAGTTTCAAACTCCCACAAATAGCTTGCCATTTTATTTTAATTGCTTGTTTATCAAAGGCTACCAAAAGTGTTTGGGACTAGTATTTGAAACTTTGACAGTGTTGAATATTGAAATCTTATGAGCCTTCTCATGGCCACAATGAAATTGTTTGACTAGAATCTGTCAACTTATACTTTCTGCATATAGCTTCACATTAGGGTCAAAGATCTGGTAAATCAATGCATGTTTTCCCATATTTGGCATTTAATCAGTTCTTTCTCCTTGGCATTCGAAATACCCATTTGATTAATGTTCAAGCAAAGCACAACATCACCTTATTCTCTCTATATTTGCCTCCATGTGAGAAAACTAGCAAATGATTTTAATAATTTCACAAATAATGAGTCAGAGCATTGGATACCAGAGACAAATTTCTCAAGTTCAAGTTCATGAAAGTGAAGAAATAATTTAGCAATCATAGAAGACACAAACAACATTTTCAAGGGTGAGTAGTCAAATCCATTTCAACAAGGCCAATAGACTAATCAAACAAAATTACAGTATCATTCGCATTGCAAATACGTCAAATAAGAATACATTATTCCATGTCTAAAAACATATTAATTATTATCTATAACTCTCTTTTTTAATCTAATTTCGTAGTCACTTCTCGCAGATTTGGACTTTCAGAATGTGTGACCGAATTTTTATTCCATGCCCAAGTGCACAATGGACTTCTCCAATTATTGGTGCAATTGACTCAAGACATTTGGAGACTGTGTTTATTATTGAATGCCCAAATGTTGAGAAATCTTTGCGCATAGTGCTCAGTGAAGAATTCTTGCAGAATAAATCTAGTTCAACACATTATGCAGACATTGTTTCTAAATTCTTGACCAATTGCATGGACCTTTTAGAAGATATACAAATTGTGAAGCAATTAGCAAACGCATATGTGAAGCATTACTTCAAGCCTGAAGAAGACTATGATCCATACATTGCTGCATATGTTATAGAGATGAGTAATGACCTTATAGGTGGACTGTTTTCACTAGAATCTTTAAGTTCATGTGCTGTCACAACTTGTGTGTACAATTCCCTAAAAATTGCGATTAGTAGTAAATATAAGGCAATTGTTGAGCATGCCTTGCATGCTCATTGTTCGCATTTTTCACAGTAGAGTGCTTTGAGAATCTCAGCCGTATGCAATGCACTCATATTCCTCCAAATGCATATGTCTCCTCCTCCAATCAGAACTTATGCACAAAACAATTGCTCCTTGGCAGAAATGACTACTTCTTAGCTCGCCAAAATTTGAATACATGACTTGTTATCATAGATAACATGTCATGATTCTATGTACATATTCCATAGCATATGTAATTTGTATACAATAATTTGTATACACCTCTAACCTTGCTAGAAAAATGAATTCTACTGCTTTGTAAAATCAATGCTATAAATAGTAAACTGTTATATTTTGGACTAGTCTTTAACTATGTGATCTTTTAAATCAAAGCCAATGATGATCAAATTTAATGCATATACATTAGATAGGAAATTATTATTTGATTAAGAATAGTATTGAAAATGCTCTTTAAATTCTGAACATTTGATGTCGATAAATTAATTGACATGTTTCTTGTGTGGTAAATGTTGTATCCATAGTTAATAATATGTCTTTTTGTTCTCCATATTGCAAAGTGTGATTTTTTTTACGAAGACTTGTTGCACTGAAGTAGTTTGTACATTAAGTATTACATGTATTAGTAGAAATGGAGAAATTTGAACATAGATTGAAAATCATTACACCAATTAAACAATGGGTATGTAGCATGATAAATAATGCCTAATTGCCTCATAAATTATGTTTTCCTTTGCATATTGTCATACTTCATTGTAAAAAATGTATTCTGATAAGGTGAAAAAAAATTATTTATGGATTATATGTCTTATATTGGTGACTTTTGAATTTTGTAGATTTCGCAGATGTTTGAACTGTGCTAGGAGTTTTGGAATTTGTTCAGACAGTTGACATTGCCAGCTACAAGTAATCGGTATGTTTCAATTCAGAGTTTTCAAACTAAAAGTCCAAATTTTATTTGTAATTGTAATCATCAAGCAGTCGTAATTATGACAATAATTTATAGAACAGTAATATTTCATTAGTACTGATATTTTGGGAAATTTATCTACTTGGTTTTCCATATTCTCTTCTAAATTATTGATTGAGGGATGTTTGTATCAATTGTCACTTAGAGAAAAGAATTGATGTTTCAAATTCACATGGTTTAGATACCATGAAACATAGTTTTTCAAATTCACATTGTTTAGATACCATGAAACATAGTTTGAACATATTTTCTATCGTGTGTAGTCAAAAAAATTATGTATATAAATCCTACCCATAAAACAATGTTTATTTACTTAGATTCGATATATATTTAAGATACAAAATAGCTTCTAATAAAGGATAAATGAACTGAAAACTAACTAAAACCAAAAAAAAATCATAGATTATAAACTGGTTACAGATATTGAAATTTTAGATAAACAAATATTCAATTATTTGAAGAAATCAATTCATTATCATTTTGTACTATGTAATGAAGTTAAGCTATGTGTTAGAATTCATTGACGCTTAGCAAAATCTAAGAATTATTGGCCATTGTTGACAGGTTTCCTGTACTTCTATTGCATGAATATGAACACTCTAAATGCATCAAATACAATAAACTACCCATCAGATCATGAAAATCCAGAATCTGAGGTCCTTGAAAGAATCCAACAACTTCCAAGTGAATGTCAAAGGAATATATTGGAAAAATATTTTTATGAAAACCATGATGCAATGTTTCAATACAATGGATGGGGAAACATTCAGACAATACCAGAGACCAATCAAATTCATGTCTTATCTCCATTCATGACAAATGGAGAATTGATTTACTTGAAATATCTTGTGCGAGTATATACTGAAGCTCATATCATAGTTCACTGTCAAGATATTGTAATCCATTTTCCTTATGAGAATCATAGTATAGAACAATTCATAAATGTTTTTAATCCAGCATGCAAAACACTATTCTGTCAGCTATCACCATTTAAAACCCCTGTTGAAAGTGAGACACTTGTATGCATAATAAACCTTCTCATATCATATCCAACTCTCTCGCTTGAATGGATTATAACATATGACAGTATACAACTTCTAGGAGAATGGTATGATGGTACTACAGGTGCTATAGCTACTAAAAGCATAAAGCACCACTACTCATACCATTATTTGTTTGTATTTCCAAATAACGAGATGCCACCTGGCATTCATCTTGTAGCAGATATTGGAAGATGGCGCATCCTCTATGGATGAATTAATTTTTACAACATGGTTGTTGCCAAAAGTAAATACTTATAATGTATAAGTATATGCTCCATTGTGCTATAGAAATAGATTATTCGATAATTTGTACAATGGCAACCAATGATAAAAGAATCAATTTCATGTAATATTTTGATTCCATGAGAAAAAAGTTGTATTCATGTCTCTTTGTTGTTGAAATTCCAAGTTTGCAAAGCACATCAAATTTGCATATGATTTGTTATGCTTGCTTTCAAGCATCATAGGATACTTCAACTATAATTACTACAATTTCTTCATGAAAAATTTATGGAAATTGAAAATTCATTACGGCAATTATAGCTTTTCGATCTGCAAAAGCATCAACGACATCTGTACGTAATACCTAATTTTTTACACTACAATGTCACTTCAATGTAATTTTTTACAGTTTTCCACTAATAGCTATAGATGTAGTTGCATTGGAGAACGAACATAGCATAATGATAGAAGACCCAACCATCCATTAGTTAGTAGAAACAGTCAGTATTTATTATTTTAAGTTGTCATATTATTCAATATTTGGCATTAGAACATTGACACAATTTTTTGAGAAAATGCTAGAATTAGCATTGCATATTAAAAAGACATTAGAACTAAGGACATTCATGGGTGTCCACTAAGAAAAAACCAAATTTTGAATATTGCACTCCACATGAAACTGTGCGACAAATTTATGTGACTTTTAATCGGAGACAAAAAATAGCAATGTCAATCAATAGGCCTTTCAATTTATTAATTATAATACTATTTGAAGATAATGTTAAATGATTTATAATTACATGGTCTACTAGACAGATAGCAATAGGCATGTAACAAAAGGTTTCAATATTCATATGACAGGGTAGACAAGCTTTGAAGACATAATTGTGGTATATAAAGTTCAAGGTTCCACATACAAACAAGTTCCCCAAAGCAAATTGTTGTGGTGATTCCTAAAGGCACCATGCCTTTACCTGAATTGTTCGCGGTACTTAACATATGCATTCTCTTAATGCTATATTTTACTGTCAAGGAAACACCTTTGTTCATATTCCTATTAGCATTTGACGTAATAGTTTTTTATGTCACCTTGTACATAATGGAGAAATATATGTAGTTTTTAGGAGCTCGAAGGACATAACATAGAGACTAGTATACATTTGGAGTGTCAATTTTTGAGAATCATGTAATTTAATCAATGCGAACATATATAATTTAAAGGAAGTGTCTGGCTACAAAATACTTGCTGCACCAAGAACATAACATCAAGTCATGTTAGCTCTTTGTTTTCTTGGACCCACTTTTTGAATTCTTATGCAACTTTTATTTCATAATGGATCTGGACCCTTACATGATCTGCATTGATTTATCTAAAGAAGTGTTAGACCTTAAACATCATCTAGTCTTACTGATTCACAGGATCAACTCATGTTACCTGTTTCTTTTGTTGCATCCATTTTCTGAATTCTTGTGTAAGTTTATTTTTATACTGGATCTGGACCCTTACATGATGTACATTAATCTGTCAAAAGAACTATTAGAATTTAAACATTGTCTACTCTTATTGTTTGGTAAAGTAATAATAAAGGATTGCAAATTGAAAAAATTAGATAATTAGATCTCATTACTTCTAATGAGATCTAAATTACTATATTCAAAATAACAAAATCATGGTAAACATTTTGAATTGTTCTACATAGCATTTTAGTAAAAAGATACTATATCGATATCTTTGTTTCTTTCATCTATTCAATTGGTCTACTTTGTCTAAATTGTGCACCATCTTTACAGAACCAAGAATATAGATGACTTGTTTCAAGGCAAAAAGAATTATAGATTTGGAGAATGAAGACACGTCCACCTTTAAAGAAAGCAAAAACTTGTCTTCCAGGTCCAAAAAATGTCCAAAGCATAGGAAATACAAGGGTATCAGGAGACATCCTTGGGGTCGATATGCTGCAGAGATAAGGGATCCAGAAACTAAGCGACGCCAATGGCTTGGAACATTTGAATCGCTAGAAGAAGCTGCAAATGCATATGATGAAGCAGCACTTTCTATGAGAGGAGTGATAGACTGTGCAGACTGCTATAAGAAAAGTGCAATAGAAACCAGTGATACATTAGTGCATATTAACCCATTAATAATAGAAAATCCGATCTACCAGACCACAACCCATCAAGAGGAAAACATAAAGCTTCATTGTGCACCATTGTCTAATATACATGATGGTACACTATCACAAAGACCATCCTTAGATGACATCCCATTTGATAGCACAGTAGTACCTGATGTCCATTGTGTAATGACACCTACAAATTACAATTTTGATGCAGTCCAACAAACTAAAGATTGTCAATCATCAACAATTTTTCCTAATCAATATCAAACTAGTTATCTCCCACCATATACACATACATCATCGGGATTACTAGGAAACATAGTTGCCCATAACTGTGTTGGAAATGATAGCATCAACGATGCATACAAATTGGACAATACTTCGAACATGCATTCAAGCTTTCAAGGAAAACCATCGTCAACCTACGATTCCAATGTTGCAGGTTCAGATTTATTGCAAAATGCTATTGAAATTTTGAAATCTGAGCACTTTCAATATAAAGGAGTACAACAACAAAATGGTATTTCCTTTTACCATTTTTGATGCATTTTCTAATCATAGTCAATGAAAAATATTAGATAGTGTAGCCAAGTAATTAGAATCATTTGCACAAATAAACGTGAATCAAATACATTTGAACATGAAAGATATCTAATTATATTTTTTGAGAAATTGTAGGGTACGAGAACATGAACAACCGCAAGCTTAAACCAATGCTCCCATGGAACACAAAAAGTGGACCTAAAGAACTAGATTCAAGCACCTATGATATGAGTCTCTATAGTATGAATGAAACAGTGGACTACAAAAGCAATTTTGTGGATGCAGCAGAACATAATATAGGTTGCAGAGCATATGGAACTCTTCTCTTGACAAATAATGTTGATAAGAAAGTTTTGTCAATTAATGACAAGATAATTTTGGAGATTGGTATTCTAAAAAGTAAGTTATCTGAAATTGTGGATGTGATAAATAATATGGAAAGCACACTCCTCAAACATATACCTGCATCTGTGCATCCACTATAAGATCTTTGTGAATATACAAAAGTGTTTGCACTTAGAGATTAATGTTGAAGATGCTTGCACACATAAGCAAAAATCTTGAAACATTTCATTGAATTCTCTATAGTCAGTTTTTACAGCTATATTGTAATGCTTGCGCATATATATTTATATCTTGGTGATTATAAACAGTATAGTATCTATGATTTGTTCTAAGACAATCGTTCTTTTCTTGTATACTAGGATAGATTATGAATAGTACATATTCAAATGTGGCAAACATAAATTACTAAGTATTGTTAATTAGTAAGAAATATTTTCTTCCAAATTTGTCTAATGTCTCTTGCAACATGATCATGTACATATTCGTGTCTATATGTTGGAAGAGTCAAAACAAAATTATTCATCACAAAGTTGAAAAGTGTAATTAAACAAAACTAACAAAGTATCTGTCTTGCATGCGCAGGCTAAGACACGATAGCTAACAATTAACCAAGGAATCCAAAATTCATAGAGAAGTTGACTAGTTTCATACAGTGCATTCCACCCACTTCCTATGAAGATCATTATCATATGTTAGAAGTTACTATGTCTTAAATGCATTAAGTACAAGTGTGCATTGCCAACAAATACTCATCAATTGCAACTTTTGATCATCAAATATTCACATTGTCAACATGACTAATAAAGATCAATCATGCAACATTGATATACAGTTGGCAAACCAAGGACTTTGTAGACTACAAAAATTCAAATACAATGTTGGCGACTGCTTGTTTGACTCTATTGAATACTTACTTCAGTTTACAAAAACTGTCAAAGAGCTACGAAATGGTACAATAGACTATTTTTCAATGTGCCTTGCAAAAGCAGATCCAGAAGCATTACATGCATACAATCATGAGTTGCATCCTCTTCTGATCAAAGACCTCCATAATGTAAACGACCAGAACACTTACTTGCGACGAATGCATCTATCTGCAAAAGAAGTAAACAATAGTAATGAAACTGGTTTATGGGGAGACATATTTTGCATTCACTGGCTTTCCAAGTGGTTAAATATTCGTATTTGTGTCTTTTCACTGAAAACAGGAAAACAATACCTAGACTTCAATAAAACATTGAACACAGAACCATATCGTATACTATTTCATGATACGAATCCTCAAAGTGGCCATTTTGAACCTTTGTTGCAATTGCAACCAGTCCAACACATAAACCATACAATCAATTTTCATAAGTTTAAAGAATTGCTTGGTCAGAATATGGACATGTTAAAAAATCACAATATTAGAGAACAAAAAATGCAAAAAGGTCCTAAAAACAATAAAGAGCAACAAAATATGCATTCTGCTAAGGAAATTATTTCGCAATCTCTCAGAAACACAAAAAAATTCATTAGATCTAAAATGATAAGCAATGAAAGTAGTCTACTCTGCAATAAACCTAGTTTGAATAGTCATAAACAACAATTCAATATTAATGTTGTACCTATATCACCAAAAACTATATCACCAACAACTAATAGCTTAAAAAGAAAGCAAACAAGATCAAAGAAGACACCAGTAGAAATATATGAATTTGAAATACAAGACACTCCGAAACATACCTGCCCGATTTGTCAGACTTTGCATTTCAAAAAAAATATCAAACATGTAAGAGCAAAGGAAAAAGATATATACAAAATGTTGACCCAACGTAATTACCCAAATGATAATGCAAACATATGCAAAATATGTAACAAATCACTTAAACAATCAAAGCTTCCAAAATTTGCAACACCAGAAAACATTGGAACAAATAATCCTTTACAACATGTAAAATGTCTGAGTCAACTAGAGGAAAGACTAGTGTCCTTGAGAATTGCTTTTGCTCAAATATGGGAACTAGGACATAGAAGATCGCAAATTGGTCTAACCGGTTCTATCATAAATGTGCCTGTCAATTTGAACATTGTCCAAAACGCTTTGCCCCTATCATTCAATAACACATCAACTGTTGCAGTCTCTCTTAAGCGACGACTTGAATATAAAAGTGCCTTTCAAAAAGGAATGGTAAGGCCTAATCTTATTATGCAAGCTCTTCATGAATTGGAAGACACAACATTATACAAATTAGAAAATGTTCAAATCAATGATGCATTGTTGTAATTACTAGAGGAAGAGAAACAAGATAAAATATTATGTCAATCTATGTCATCTGATTCTTATTCAGAAAGTAATAGTGACAATGCTAACCCATTAGAAACACTGATACATGGATTTATAGATTTAAGAAGCATACAAAACATGCATGACAAAATTATTGAAATAGCACCTGCTGAAGAATCTTATCCAATAGGAATATTCAAAGATAAACATGCAGAGGAAATGAATTTTCCTACACTATTTTTTGGAGAACCACGAAAAAATCATGTTTTAGAAAAATTAAGTTATCAAAAAGTAGCACAATGGGAAGTCTTAAACAGTCACCGTAATTTTGCACTGCATACAACAAATCTTTTCTTCAAAGCAATCAAGATACTAATACATCAAGTATTGTCAACAATGTGGGTCAGAATAAGAAAAGGTCAACTTAAAGGAAGGAAACTCATTGCAAAAGACGTCAAAAACAAGCCAAACTTAGAGAAGATATTGAAATCAGACATTGGCTATGTTGACTTCAAAAGGATACGAATATCTCCGGACTACTGCCAACAACTCAAAAAAAATGCCTTTGCTATGATACGTCAATTGGGACCACCAACTTTTTTCCTTACTTTTACAAGTGCAGAACAAAATTGGGAACCATTAACAAAAACTTTACACTCTTTGCACAAAATGAATGAATCAAAACCAGAGAACAATGAAATAACTTCTGAAAGTAATACTGACATAAACACCCTCATTCGCAAAGACCTAGTTACATGTGCACGTTATTATCGCCATCGAACAAAAGCTATCCAAAAATTAATAATGACTGATGTCTCCTTCTTTGGTAAGGTTTCTGACTTTTTCTCTATAACAGAATTTCAAAATAGAGGTAATGAACATGACCATCTTCTGATTTGGGTACATAATGCCCCAATCTATGGGAGAGAAAGCAACATGGACATAGTTAATTTTGTCAATAACTACATAACTTGTAGTACAGAGCACTTACAACAATCTTTAGCAAAACTGCAAATACATAACCATACAAAACGATGTAAAAGATCACAAAAAAGAACATGCCGATACAACTTTCCCATCCCTCCTTTTCCAAAAACAATGATACTTGAACCTTTAGCAGAAAGCTCTAATACAACATCAACAAATGCAGCAAACATATTCTCAACACTAGAAAAAGCAAACTATGATAGTTCATTCACATATGATATGTTTCTAGATGAACTGCAATTGACAGAGTACGACTATGTCAACTCAATTAGGTCAACATTAGATAGGCCTACTCTATTTCTCAAACGAAAACCTTGTCAAATATGGAATAACAGTTTCTCAAAGAAAATGCCATTGTTATGGAGAGCAAATACAAATGCACAATTTGTACTAAATGCATATGCCAGGGCTATGTATTGTAGCTCATATATGGCAAAAGTAGACAGATCAATGACAAATGCATTCAAACAGATTCGAAAAGACCACCAAAGAAATAATATAGATGCACTTCACATGATAAAAAAACTAGGAAATGCTTTACTAAACTTGCAACAGATGTCAACACAACAAGCTGCACATTTAGTCCTCTCAATGCCACTCAATCAAAGTTCCCGAAGATGTATATTCATTGACACAAGACCTGATGATGAGCAGATTTTTGTTCTTAAATCTTCAAAAGAGTTGAGAGAAGAGCCAGATGAATCTGAGAATATAATGGCAAAATCTTCACTACATTACTATGTTAACCGTTTAGAAACTCTAAACCACATATGCTTTGCCGAATTTGTTTAAGAATATAATGGAACTAAACATTTTACTAGAAAGAAAAAAAAACTTGCTATAATACGTTTTATGAATTACAACATCCACATTGATCCAGAAAACTACTATAGAGAACAAGTCCTATTATATGTTCCATTTATAATAAGTATTCAAACAATCTTTGAAAATTTCAGCTCTTCGCAATTAGCATATGCATACCATGAAGAAACAATTATAAGAAATCGTGCAAAATTTTGTTATAATATGAATAGCAAATGGGGAAACATTGAAGAAGAGGAAAATGAACTACAGCTCAAAGACTCCAGTAAACAAAACAAGGAAAAAGGAAAAAATGACATAATACATGAAGCTTATGACATATCAACAGACATTCCAACAAATTCATATAAAAACTTGTATAAATCATCAAATGTTGGATTTGACATAGCCAAACACCCACAGATAATGAATAACATTGACTACTTCAACTTGCGTCGAACACTCAATATTGAGCAACAAATGATAGTTAAAGACATCATAACCAAGAAACAAAAAGATAGGGTCACACCAATGCACCTTTTCCTCACAGGTGGTGCTGGCACTGGCAAAACATTTACAGCTAAAGCTATTTACCATGCATTGCTACGTCTATATAGTAATAACATCAATGACGACCCTGACAAACCAAAGGGATTGATAGCTGCATATACAAGAAAAGCTGCCTACAACATTGGCGATGTTACAATACATTCTGCATTACACATACCATTTAATAAGTCTGAATTTATCCCTCTAAATAGTGATACACTTGACAAAATGTCTAAGCATTACTGTCAGCTTCGAATCCTACTCATAGATGAGATATCCTTAGTGGGATCCTGTTTCTTGAGATACATTGACTTACGTTTGCGTGACATCATGCAAAAACCTACTATTTATTTTGGAGGATTAGACATGATCTTCTGTGGTGACCTATACCAGGCATTACCAGTTCTAGATTCAAATGTCTTTGAAAGCAAACCAACAGGCAAAGACTTGATGCCTTACAATTTCTGGAACGACAATATAAAGTGTTTCTCTTTGAGAAATACAATGCGTCAAAAAGACACCACATTTTTTCACATTCTAAACAGAATCCGTATAGGTGAACAAACAATAGAAGACATAGAATACCTTAATGACCACTGCATAAAACCCATACCAACTGACCCCACTCTTCCTTTCCTATACTTTAGGAGATCGGATGTGGATAAACACAACAAGAATATGTTATCAAGTATGCCTGGAAATACAATTACACTAAGAGCAATTGATGATTTTGAGGAAAACTACAATGCATTACGACTTTATGCTCATACAACATGCCTTCCTACTGAAATAAATGTGAAGGAAGGAGTGCTCATAGAAATTTATTCAGGAAACTACAACACACAAGATGGTATTGTCAATGGCTCTGACGGAATTTTCAAATTATACACTAGAAATAATGAGCACGACATTGTATGGATCAAATTTAACGATGCAAACATAGGCCACCAACAAAAAACAAAGTATATTACATACTACAATGATGAAATTGAACAAGATTGGGTACCAATTCTACGCATTGCAAGACCAATCCTTAAAACAACTGCAAATAAAAAAATAACCATACGAAAACAATTTCCAATTCAACTTGCATGTGCTCGTACTATCCATCGATCTCAAGGACTAACAATGGACGTGCTTGCTTTTGACCCAACAGGAGTGAAAAATCACGGGCTCGCATATACAACACTTTCATGAACAAGAACAATTGATCACTTATACTTCGTGAAGCCTCTTACAAGCAAAAATTTCAAAGTCAAGCAAAAAATAATTAGAGAAATGGAAAGGCTAAATACAATTGCACAGTGGAAACTTCAAAATCATGACATATGCTTGGAATCATTACAACATTTGACCATTTGCTCACTAAACACTCGTGGATACCATGCACATTTACTTGACCTCTCAACTGACTATGACATCGTCTCTTCTGACATCTTATGCCTACAGGAAGCCAATAGCAAAATTGATGCCTCAAAACCTTTTACTGACACATACAACTACTTTTCTATTCATGGTATCCATGGTTTACTAACTTTGACAAGAAAAGGATTATTAGCAACCAAGATCAGTGAACACATTACAGAAAATGTAGAAATACAAAGAATAATAATAACAAGCTTCAAGAATAAAATTAATATAATCAACTTATACGCAAGGCCAAACTCCGATATAGATGAGATACAAAGAGCTCTAAATTATGTACTAAACAACATAGAGCAAAATAACATATTGTACATATTAGGAGATTTCAATATAAATATGCAAACAACAAACAACCGAGCTAAAACTCTTAATAATTACATGCAACACCACAAACTTAAATTTCTCTTACAAGATACAGACAATATGAACACTCCACTTATTGATCATATTTGGTCCAACATAACTACAAATATATGCAATATTTACAAATCAGAAGCATACTGGACTGATCACCTATCAACAATATTAAAAATCCATCCGACAAATGACAACTTTTCCCAACATGACCAGAATTACTGAAAATTCACCCAACAACATCCTACATTTCTCCAAATACATTTATCACCAACAACTATCTACTCCACATAATCACATCAAACTCACATAACTAGACAACATAACAATTCCTTTTCTCATTTCTTGTTGCCAAAAAAACAATGTAGTACAACAAACAAAATATGCAATATTACAATGTTTAAAACGAAAACAAGTTAGAATATTCCATGGTAAACAATTTAAGACAAAGTAGTTTAGTAATTACTATACTAACATGAAACTTTCAGATTCAATAACCACATTATACAAATTACAAAATATCTACATAGCAACAAAGAATTTGATGCACTGAACAAATTTTTTCTACCCACAATTTATGCAGACAAATCAATGGATGCAAACAAAAGAGCAGGAAAGGCTACACAAATTAGACAAGAACAATCTACAAAAAGGTAACCTATATTTTCTTTTAACAATTTTTTAGTTTCATATTCAGACGAAAAATACACTAACATACGTACCAATGCAGGACAAAACTGAAAACACTTGGCTGCATTTCTATAGAAGACTTGAATGCAAGAAAAGGAGGCAACACATTTGAAGGAGATGTCTTGGTTGTCTACAAAGTGAACCTTGACAAAGTCAACAAAACACGAGAAGTGCTACGGGCAGACCTAACAGATCCTAAAGCAGAAATGACAATAACAGTGACTGTTACTGAAAACTTAATCCACCAATATGAGGACAAAATAATCCCAGGCATGGGTGTCTCTATAACTGGATTTGAAATTCAATCAAAATCAGACTATGATAGAGGTGATTGTGATTGCATTCTTGTACTAAATGAAACAAGCATTGTTGAAACAATCAATCGCATATGCAATGACTACAATTTCATCCCCAACACTACAATAAGGAACCTGTTAAATAGCACAAGCAACTACCCTATTGGAACAGTAGGTGCATTGGTCGTTGCAGCACAAAAGCAAGGCAACCTCAACATTCTAGAAATAAAGGATGGTCATTCTGAGGAAGACAGGGCACAGGTAACAATTAATACAAATTACTTCTCCAATTGTACTTTTTCAAATTAGCACACTATTTATTATGGAAATATTCAATTCAATATTTTAAAGTCTATCTGTATATTCTACGCAGTTGGAAATCCATCCAAATTTTATTCGGCACTACATCTCAGCAGAAGAACATCTTGTTCGAAATGAAACACCAACATGGCTTTTTAGAAACATTGTAAGAAGGACAGACCGAAAACAAACACTTCGAATAGGCCTATCCACATTTATTTGCAAGCTAAATGACAAAATGACATTGCAAATGTTACATGACATAATGCAGAAAACTAGAGAGGTAAAAGAAAATCATTGTTCAAATGTAAACAATTGTTGCTATAACATGTAATTGACACTTAGAAACTGTACTTTGAAACAGGTCAATGGGAAATTGAAGATTTCAAATCCATTCTCCAATCCATTTGGAGCATTTTGTCCACACTGCCAGCACAAATTTGAAGGATATGGAATCCTCGAAGAAGAAACTGCACACTGTATTGGATGCAAGCAAGATGTCAACTATGTGCACAAGTTACACCTGAAGACATTGCTTTTTAGTGAAAATAAACAACCAATCCAGTGCTTCATTGACAACATGATGGTTGACCAATTAATCCCAGCACTCCGCAACATCAAGTATCATGAATATATGCAGCAAAAATCCAAAGTTGTATTCATGCTAAGAGACCTTTGCATTCAAGCAACTTTCACACTGACCCAAGCCAATGCAATCACACATGTCAACTTGCTTCAAACCACTCAAACAAGTGAAAAGGTGAGCTTATAAATACTTTTAAAAAAACACTAAAAACATGAATTATTGCACAAATGTTTCATGTATCAATAACAAATATCTAACGTAATTCTTTTGTTGACATTGCAGGCAAAAGAGGAATAAAAAAGCTACAGAATACTTTATTACAAGAACCTTTGCTACAAAGTCCATTGAGCCATCATAAACGAAAATGCTATATTGTACATATGCTTACAGACAATATTCTATCAATAGCTTAGGTTGAATAGTAAACCAAATATGTCTACAACTATGTACCTTATTTTCAGACATTTCTAAATTGTTAGTCAGCTTTCACTTCTTTGTCACCCTCTATAGCATCGAAGCTATAAAATTACTTTATATGCCATGAAGTAAATTAAAAAAATGGAACAACTAGTTCCTACCGTCATATGTCATATGTGAACATAAATTTTAGTGTTGTCATGCATATGAATGAATATAATGCAAATGCTTCTTTCACTCTAGAAAATGTTGTTATCATTGTCTCAATGTAAATAATGTCATTGAAAATAAAAATTAATCATCATACAATTAAGACATTCAAAATTGTTCTCGAAAAATTTGATTCTAAAAATATGACAAATCAACTATTGTATTTTGTAGTAGGAAAAGTTAATTCTGCAGTCTTATTGCCTCGTTCACTTAGTCAAATAAAACAAATACAAGAAAATCAAACAATAATAATTAGCAAAATGAACAAGTTATTTCACCTGAACACTACAGCCTCCAATTCAAAATACATGACGGCAGGAACTAGACGCTTTGCGTCCTTGTTTACTTGTGTTTTTAATGGTTTTTAGGGTGTCCTCCGTTGGTTTGTGTGCTTTCTCTCTCTAGTCCCTTATATCTTTGGAGTCGGCCCTAATTTGCCACTCACTTTATTTTGTGCAGGCTCTCTCATTTGATGATAATCACATGGTGTGATTTAAAACATTGATGGTAAAAATTTCAACACAATCTAATCCATAAGCAATTACTAACAAAAATAGAACACTCATAAAAGTTACACATTCAAAAATTGCATGCTTATTATGATTATATAAGAATTAAAAATATGGAATCAATAACAAAATGTTTTAACAAGGCAAAATATGTAGTCATGAGAGCTATGGAATAAAAATATAATACTTTTTAATACAAGTGTCATAGAATGGCTAAGTACTTGCCTCTTTAGTTATATAGTAGAAATAACAATAAAAGTAATAATTTTTAAATTAATACGAATAAATTAGATAATTTTAACATAATATAATTAATGAATAAATATATATTTTAATATAGTTGTAGCAATAGAAAGATTTGTTTGAATATTACTGTATAAATAATCATTATTTATAAATTATAATTATTATAAATTTTATTTTTTATTTTATTAATATATTATTTAATTATATATGATCATAAGACTATATATGATATATTATTATATTATTATTATTTATAATTTATATCATTTTATATTATTATTTGTAGTCTTGTATATTAAAAATAATATTTACACAATTTAATAATCTGCACCTAGATTTCATGACATATAAAAATAAGATAAAGTTAATACATAATATTTTTTATTATTAAAAAATATCAAGAACATTAAAACAACTTTAAAATAAAATTAGAGATAAAAGCCTAGTTAAGTAAATAAGTTTTACAATAATATCTAATAATAAAAGGACTGAATTTAAAACTCCTAAATCAACATAAAAGACTCACTTGGTAAATACTAATAACTAACAATTTAAGGTGTGTTTGATTTAAGAGGGGGACATTTTGAAAAAAAAAAGAAATTTTAACGAGGCCAAGCAAACATCACATTATACATTTATAAGGCGTGAGAACTATAATGATCTTATTTAGTAAAATGTGGGAATTGTAATGATCTTGTGATTTTATTTTAAAAATAATCATAACTTTTAAAATTCTTGCTTGTACTTTTAAAAATTTCTCTACATAAATACTATTTATTTCAACTATGATTGGTTTATACTAATTTGTGCTATAAGGATGCTTTTTTCAAAACTCCATATTGCACTATTACTAGATGGTAATATTCTTCAAAAATTATTTTTATTAAATAACTAGATTTCACTTTATAGTACATACTTAACATACAAAATTCATCAATTTGTGTTAAAATTGTATAAAATATTATTTTAAAAAATCACATTCTAATTATGTTAAAAATAAATGAAATATTATAGTTTAAATAATAAAGTCAAACATTATTTTATGAAAAGAAAATTGAGTGAATACTTATACACTGGTAAAAGTTCAAACACAAATACAAATACTATTAAATTCCATTCATATTCATATAGGTACTTTATAATAAATTTAAGAGGCAATTTAAAGCTAATATATAATTTGAAATTTCTAATTTTATAATTTTATAATTTTATTTTATAAATTCATATTTTTAAATTCGCATTATATTCCTACATTTAAAAAAAAAAAATCACTTTTATCTTTTAAATGATGGATATGATAAAGTACAAATAGTAAACTACTCTATTTTTTCAATAAAAAACGTTTCACTTTTATCTTGTATATGATAGATATGATAACTTATAAATAGTAAACTACTAATTAAATATGAAAATTTATCTTGATAAACTATAAACATAAAGAACTATAATATAAAACTATGAATTATAAACACTAAACAACTAATTAAATATGAAAAACAATTTTGATAAACTATAACATGAACTATAACCCCAAGTACATGCCGCTAAGTGGCACTTGTTTAATTAGGTGGATGACTGTTTAATATAAATGAGTACTTTTTTTTTTGAAAAGGATGTACATTGAATATTTAACTTACTTCAAACTTGAATCCAACTTTATTTGTTTTATTTTCTTTCATTAATGATTAATAATAAAATTATTTATAAAAGACAATATACAAGTATTGTTTTTATTTAAAAATAAAACTATTATAGAAATTTCTAGAAGCCTCTTTACTTAAGTTGACAACCATTTACTTGAGTTACAGAGCTTATAGCACTATGTGTGTTTTGTTCTTTAACTTCTCACACACTCAATAGTCCATCATTGGAAATAAGAAAATAAAAAATGGCCAACCATACAAAACATACACATTATCTCAATATAACAAAGCGCAGAAAAATAATGCAAGCCATTTACTTGTCAATGATAACAAATTTTCAATATTTAAAATGTTGATTTTTCTATCTTATGGCTCAACAAAGGGCAAAGACATTCTCAATGAATTCATTGACACTATTGGTCATAAGAACTCGATAAATTGGTCTCATACACGTGTCATTTGAGTGTAATACTCACTTTTTAATTCAAAAACAAATAATGTAGTGATTGGGCAAAAATCATGTATAAAAAATACCTGAATGAATTAGACCCAACATCCCTTCTAAGAATGTGAAACCCAACTAAAGGATCACTAGTTTGGAACTTTATGTCTAAATGTTGCCCCTTAATCAGAAAATATGTAACTTGGGATTTAAGTAGAGGAGAAGAAGCTCTATTCTAGGAAGATTCATGGGATGGACTCCCCCCTAGATAATTTGTACATTCCAAACAATGTTAAAAACACCTTAGTAAACATATGGGGAACAAATGTAAGCAACTATAAACAATCTCATATAGAAAATGGGAAGGACATATGAGAATGGAAATCTTTGGAAAATATAAATCTTGAACCCAAAGAGAAGGAGGTCTTTGAGGAAATCCACAAATAGAGAAAGGTCAACCCTAAAGATAGAAGTGACAAACTAATCTAGGGAGCTTTCAAGGATGTAAAATACAATGTGGAGAAAGGATATAATATTATTATCCAATCTCAAAGATGGGAAGAAATCAATACGCCACTCAATCTATGTTGGCATCCTGCATGCCTACCAAAGGCACGAATCTTCCTCTAGGCAGCAATTAAAAAAAGAATTTTAACAGTGGATAGATTTAGGAAGATAGAATTTGAGGGACCCTCAAGATGTTACTTATGCAAACAAGATAATGAGACAACAGACCACCTCCTATACCAATGCACATATGCCAAGAATTGTTGGGAGTGGCTTTGTCAAGAACTAAAATGGACATCACTATTGACTAAAAACTTGGAGAGTCTCTTAATCGGTTGGCCAAAGGACAACTTAACCAAAATTTACAATAAATTATGGATGATAAGTCCATCCATACTCATGTGGGAGATCTAGAAAGAAAGGAACAGAAATATATTTTGTGAGGTAGAGCTCAACATTTCATCCCTTCTAAATAAAGTAGAAGCAAGTATAACGAAAGTTATGAATATCCATTTAAGAGGAACAATGAAAGAAGAAGGGACCTTTATAGAATGAGATGAAGAAATGAAACGTAATTGGACCAATCTAATTAATCCACCATTAGTATATAATAAGGCCAATCAAAAAGCCAGGACTGATTGTAAATGCAAACCACCACTGAAAGGGTAGTTAAAGTTAAATTTTGATGGGGCATTAAGGAGTAATCTGGGGAAAGCAGTTCAATATGTTGTATTATAAATACAGACTCCAAAAAAATAGATCTATAAAAGAGCCAAACCTATGGGTATTATTACAAATAATTTAGCAAAGCTAGAAGCCCTCCAGGATGGGCTTCGACTAAGTTTAAATTTAGGAGTAAAGAAATTGCTAATAGAAGGGGATTCCCAAGTTATTTTGAATGTCAAATGGCCCTTGGTCTACTAGTGAAGTTGAAAGGCTCACAAATAGCCCACTAGGGATCGAGTCCTGTCAAGTGCAAGGCCCCCGACATCTAAAAGGGATAAGGTTGGGATTGTGCCCCAGGTGAATTTGGCAGAATGGATACCCTTCAGTCCTTGGTTCTTAACGAAAGAGGCTAGGTGAAAAAGTTGAATCTTCATAAAAAAATAATTTAATGCCATAAGAAAAAGAACTACACCAAATTGGGTGATGAATTTAGAACTTGAAGAAGTATTAAATCGAATAGACTAAGTAGAAGAAATTAGGATTCAACACATCTATCGAGAAGGCAACAAAGAGGTTGATTATCTTGCAAATAGGGGAGCAAATGGAGAGGATATTTTTATTGCAACAAACTGAGTAGACCTATAACAATCTCTGTATTAGAGAAGTGTAGAGGAATTTTGTGACACACACTGGTAACTTGTAAAAGATAAAGACTTAACCTAATCAAGAAAAATGACAGATTCACAATAATGGCAGAAAAGTATTCAATAAGTTATATCTACATTAAATACTCGAAGACGTAAAGATCATAAGATTTGATTTCTCCACAAGGAATATAGATCTTCTTAGAACTCAACTAAGCACTAAAAAAAAACCTTCCTATTGATTTCTAAATCTGCATTGTAAGATTTGTAAATTGGAGGGAATTGAGAATCGATCATAACATCATGCCCGAATAATACCCTTAACTCATAAATAGTGAGTAGATACTTGAGAATAATAATCTTAAAAGTTCCTTATAAAAATATTGGTTTCATGAACCATAGGTATCTTTTCTTTCATTCTTCATATCTCATATTATACCCTAATTTTTAGTGATATTAGCTAATTTTTCCAAGTCAGAATTCATATAAACCTAAAACAATTTTATGAAGAGATTTTTGTTCTACTCGATATTTAATCCCTATCCAAGACTGATAATAATAAAAAATGAACGAGACACCAAGTGATAAGCTATATCTGTTTTACTCTAATTGCTAACTATTTTGATAGTTGTTAAAATGATCATTTAAGGCACTTAGAAACCTTGACTATTCTAAGTACATATTTTAGGGAATTGAAATAGGGGATATATGAGATTAGTGAATATTGGGATTGATACAAGGATGATATTAATTTTCCTAATAGTATTGACATTTCAAATGAGCTTCAACACTATGACAATATGTAGAAAGGAACAAAGAAAGACCTATTCATGAGAGACCCCAAGACAATTAGACATATTCATTATGGATTATATCAAAGAAGACACACCCGAAGCCCCTTGATACTGTGGAGAAGGAAGACTATAACTCTCTTCAAAATATGAGAATATGTAATATAAAATCAATGTATAAATAAACTGGGGTAGGCCCCTTTTATATTGTAAAAGGGTATAGGACGAAAGTCTTGGGCAAGACTGAAGATTTTCTTCTTCGTTCTTTCCTACAAGTGACTGTTTGAACAGAGAAATATGTAATTTGAATTTATATTTCTCTTTATATAAGCAAAGGCTTTAGCCGTTAACCGATTTTTTTTTTATAAAGAAAATAAAAGAAAAAGAAAAAGAATAAGAATGTAGTGAAATATTAAAATGATTTTCGAAAAAAGAAAAAGAAAAAAAGTGGTCAATGTTAAGTACATTTTCAAATTAAATACTTTGATGTTAATTCTATTCTAATTAGGGAACTATAGATTTTTTTTTTTTAAAGAATCAACATTTATGTTTAAATATTGATATATAATTTTGTTTTCAAATATATTATTATGAAATTATAGAAGAAAAGTAACAATTTTTGGAAGTCCAAAAAAACCAATTTATCAATATTATCAATAATAACTTTCTAAATAATAAAAAGTTGTCAAAAATAAAAAGTTTATGTGTGTATGGTAAACAAACTTTAATAATCTAGAAAGATGTAGCTTAAAAATATAAGCCCATGCTTAAATTTTGAACATCTATGGTAATTGAATTATAATTGTTAAAAACATGAAGACCTTCCTTTCATGCAAATTTAGCCTCAAACAATAAGACTTTTATCTCAAACCAAATTATTTCAAATACATATTTCATAGAGTTTTTCTCATTTTAAGATTTCAAGGAAGATCCTTCTTTCTTTTTTATGAAAAATACTAACCAATTAAATTAAATCGGTAAACTAAAATTACATCTAAATCAAAAAATAATGGGAGGATAAGGTCATTCCTTGAGAGTCATGGGGGCATAATCGAGAAGTATAAGAAATAAGGGCCTTTTCCTAAAGCATTAAAATCATAAAACTAATTGGACCTAGCTTAGAACAAAAACAGTCTCAATCAACCAATGTCTTAGTCAAAGGAGGTGAGTCTCTGGTTCATACTTCTTTCCCTTAACCAATACATGATTTGGCTTAGGGTCTAGCAATGTCTAAACATCTTCATTATCTTCCTCAACCTCTTTTTCTTTACGTCATGGAGAAATAAATAAGCCACCCTAGAAAATCCTCTATAAGAGGAAGGCCAAATTGAATCAACCACCTTAGTTGGCCAACTAATAGTTGCTAATGGAGCCCAAGTAGGACCTACTATCACAGGCCAAGCCATGGAAGATCAACGTCGACATGGAGGAATAGAATTGAACTAAATGGTAATAACTGACACTGGGGTGAATGATGAGGAGGAGGTTGAGAAGAAAAAGTGTCAGTATGTCGCTAAGAAGAACTTTCACCCTGACGTTGACCAGGAGAAGTGGAATGACAATTATAAATGAAAGGTTTTGGAGGAACTCTAGCCACTGTATAGGCAGTGTTTTCCCAATGTTGTAATATATCATGTAAGTGGGTCACCTTTAAGGGCACCTTATCTACTTGAACTTGTATTTGTAACATCACATTATTGCACGTGTTGGATTAGTAAAAAAGGATACATTGCCCAAGGGGTTTAGCTTAGTTGGTTGAAGCAATGAGTTCTCATTGTGGAGACTCTAGTTCAAATCCCAAGAGGGACATCTCTGTGGAATTCTAAGTTATGACTCCTGGTCTTCTATTATTTGTATTTGTCTCATTGTAAAAGGTGTATTCTAAGTTGTGACTCTTGGTCTTCCAAATGTTGTTTCTAGTGTGGTTTCTTGAAACGAGCTTGACAAAGTTTGGAATTCTCATGTTGTTGCTTGAATAAGCACAAGATTTGTAAACAATTTCAATATAAAAAGAAGGATGCATTGAAATCAATTAATGTTTATGAAAAAAACTTCCACAATTTTTTCTTTTCAAATGGAAAAGAGAATTAAAAATATATATTTTGTAACGAAGTTGTGAAAAAGGAAAGAGAAGTGTAGGGTTATAGATCCCAAAAGAACCATATTCCAATAAAATATTTGTGGGTGAAATGGAGAAAAAAAATCATGAGTCTAAACCTAATAATCATGGGCCTTATCACCTAACCAAAATAAATGAAAGAATAAAGAAGTTGTTGAAATCCCACAAAAAAGAACAAATCAATAAGAAGTCTACTTTTTTCATTAACACACTAGTTTCTCCTATTAATATTACTACCTCTAATTCCAACAATGATCTCTTAGATTATGTAGTTGATGATCCGGACTTTAAATATTACTCATAATAGTTAAACCTATGTAGTATTTTTCGAATTGGTCGTTATCTATGTATAAAACTGCATACTTTGATATTGGAGCTTGGGATCATCATGACATACACTTAGTAGTCTAAGAAGGGTATACTCCTCTTACTCAGAAGGGTATACTCCTCTTACTCACAAACACTTTATTTTGTTGTTTAATGATAATCAATAGAAGAATAAATAAATGAAGGACTATGACTAACCACAAAAAGGACATGAGGATGTGAGATATCCAAATGATGGAGACACGATCCTTTCTTATTATGCATTCCTTTTAATAAATTTAATACACTTATTATTATTATCTTTGATTTACATAAATGTGTTTAAATTATCTATATTAGTTCAAATATAAAATAATGTTATCAAATACTATATTTATAAACAAGTTGTTGAATACACATATACTATCTCTTGTAGATGAATAAATAGATAGGTGGGTAGGTTTAGAGCTAAATTGTTAAAGGTGTAAACTTAATTGGTAATAAAGATAATACAAATAGATTTTACATCATTATATATATTTTAATTAATTTTTAAAGATATAACTGAATAAAGAATTTGGTGTGTGTAGTTTGATAATATAGAATAAAATAGAATAAAAAAGATAAAATATAAGAGATTATGAGAGTGAATGAATGAAGAAAATTTAATGATGTTCATGAGATCAATAGTTTAAGGGATTCAATAATAAACTTATGTCATCCTCATGTCCTTCTCAACACTTTTCTCTTGCTACGAATCTTTGAAAAGAAATAAACTATTTTGTGTAGCCTTTCCTTTTCAATAAGAAGGTTTGGACAATCCTATTTCAAGTTCTCATACTTTCCAGATATATCTTGGTAAGCAACACTCTAAAAAATAACATTTCATTTAGTTTCAACCACTCTTTTTTTTGCAGAAAACATATGTTCTTTCTTCTTAAATCCCTTTGGGAACTATCCTCTACCTATTTCACACCTTTGATAATGAGACCTAATTCTATGTTGTGAAACTAGCAATATTGTCTTGCCCTTAAATACCACTCGTAGATAGTCTTTCTCATCATTGTCCCAAGTGGGGTTAAACTCTTTCTCATTGTGGGCTTTTTTCCATCCCACTTGCTTTGTCCACATGACAACCCTGTATGTGAAAAAAGTGATATAAACTTTATTTAATTTGTAATTAAATAATATTGAACTATATGAAAATATTTGTTTATAAGGTTTTTTGATTTACAATTTTAAATCCATTTAATGACAAATTAGAGTTGACAACTATATATGAGTTAAAGATGCTTAGTTATATAATGAAATTTAGACTATGGGATGATTGCTTTATGGTACATGGAAAAAAAAATATTGTAATTTGGAAAACCCTTTTAGAAGACTTTACAAAGTTAAATCTTGGAAGTTGGCGTAATGTAAATATCACTACATATTTGAGTCTATATAAATATATATCTGAGCGGACGAAATATAAAAGTTGGAAATGGACACCAACAATACATTATAACTCTGGATACTTCTTTTAAGGGCCTAATGCTCTTTTGAATTTGGACGTTGGTATCAAGTAAACATCAAGTAGTTTTAAGTTAATGTAAAAACAAATTAGACAAAGATATTTGAAGTTGGAAATGTTCACTTAATTGTGTAATGAAACTTGTATCATAAGGTGACAACTTTGAATAATAAATGCAGAAAATAACTATAAGCAAAGGAAGCAATTAATACATTCAAATCACATTAATATGATATGTGGTAAAATATTTAAACAATAAAAATATGATTTTTGATAGATAAAGAGTCTTTCTTGGAAGAATTGTAAAAATGAAAATGAATATAAGCAACAACATAAACACCTAGCTGAGGGGGGTTGTATATAAAACCAACCACCCTTCACTTAGTGTCTACAACCACTATATAAGAGGTGACTTTGTGATTACAATATTGTCGAGCAATGAATAACAACTATTTGAATTCGATCTCCATGGTGGATATCTGCCCTTTCCAAATGCACATTATCAATTTCAATCCCTTTTGTTGTCTTTTTTTGCCAATTCATTTTTAAATCCACTCCATTCATGATCAATGGAAGACACTTGATGTTCTTCAAATTCCATTATAGTCTCTCGGATTAGTCTTGTCCATCTATCAAGCAACCAATAGAGTGCAATATTTTGTCTATGGTATTAATGGTGATGAGGGAATTATCTTCAAGGTGCAAACACTTGACCTTCAACATGAAGCCAAAATATAGTCCTAGAAGAGCAACCTTTTAAACTCTCCATATTGTTGGTGGTTACTCCCAACAACTCAAATTTCTTATATAGAACTACCATCAATGATATCCATATGCGCATCCTGCACCATTTGGTCTTGAATTCCCTCTTGAAGCTTTGTAGAAGTTTACCTTTATTCATCATTCTTTTGGTTCCTTCCACTTTACCCCTTTTCTAAAATCCAACGGTAGGTCAACCTTTTTACATTCATTAATTGGTGGAATAAAAATATTTTGAAGATCATAAGTCCACTTTTTAATAAAAATATTATTATTTTATCAATTTTTTAAAAAAAGTATTTCATATCATTTTTCTACAAATAATGGAAAAAAAATCAAAATACTTGGTATACTAAATAAGTAAGACATGATTTACAGATAATACAAACAAGTTTAAACTAAAATATAAAATAGTAAAAACCACAAGAATATGAAAGAAGTGACAATAACTTTAGTCAATTAATTGCAAAATATTAGTTTATATTAAAATATAAAGAATTTTCAAGGTTGCAAAGAATAAATGTTTGCATATGATTATATAAATTAATAATATTATAAGAAAGAAAATCACTTAGTATAAATCATATAAATTAATTATATAATAAGAAAGACAATCACTTGGTATAAGAGTTGTTTGTAATAAATATACAAAATATATTATGACATTAGTGATGAACACAACTTCTTAAGAATTTGTTAAATGACTAGAGTTGATTTGCAAAATTCAATTCCATATTTTGTCATATTAGAGTGGACAAACATATACTAGTCAAAGACGTTTGTAGAGTTATAGGAAATATATCATTTTACAAGCCCTTAAGCTCTTTTGTACTTGGAAGTTAGTGCTAAGCATATATCAACAAATCGTTCAGTCTATATAATAATACATTAGAGTAGACAAAAATATAAGAACTCGAGATGAATACCATAAATGCATTTTAACTTTTTCATACCCCTTTAAAGGACCTAGATCTATTTTGAAGTTAAAGAGGTTGGTATTAAGTAAACATCAATCATTTTTGTTAGCTAATAAAAGGACATATTAGAGTGAGAACAAATATTGAAGTTGAGATGTTCAATTAATTATGTAGGAAATCTTATATTATATGGTGATAATCTTATAGTAAATGAAAAAAATGAGTTGTAGTTTGGGACAACACTTAAAAAAACTTAGCTCTTATAGACTTGGAATTTGATATAAAGTAAACATCAGTTCAATTTTTGAACCTATACGGAAAAAAACTACAGTGAACAAAAATGAAAGCTTTGGAGATGTCTACTTAATTGTGTGGGGACACAAATATTTTTTATATCTTATACAAAGGCAAATTAGAGTGGACAAAAATAAGAAGAGTTGAACATATTTGTTTAGTTATATAGAAAAACTTATATGACATAACGACCTTCTTATAACAAATACAAAATAACCTTCTAAACTTAAATTCATATGAAGTAGACATCAACCAAATCAAAATCACAAATTTCTATTTCATAAAAATATCATTTATATTTTGAAGACAAAAGATAAACATTTTGTATGAATATAAAAATAATAGTTCACATTTATAGAGTAGATCTTTTGAGGAGATCTCTAAAATGATAAAGATACAATGTTGGAGAACCCTTTCATTTTGAAACAATGAATTTACTATTATTTGCACATTTCATTGAATATCATAACATTATATGAAATTTATACTTCACTTTTTTCAATAATTATTAGTTCGTTCTATAGGCAGGAAACCATACTATTCAATGCACTTCAACTTTTTAATTTTTTTTGTCTAATTAGAACAATTTATTATTCAAATACTTTTGAGCTATAAAGTTTGCATATTTATTGCATGAAAAATAATTCAACACAATATATTTATTGACACTTTGATTGGTTGTTTGTGCTAGAGTGCAACTTTTTTATATGCTTGTCCAATTATAATAGTTTATTTTTCAATTACTTTTTGGAACTATAAAGTTTTAAAAGAAAATTGTAACTATAGACTTTTTGTTCAAATTTTTAATATTTTATTTTTCAGCATTTTTTTGTAAGTATGTAGTTTATATTTATGTTATTTTTTTTACAATCTGAAATAAATTATTTATATAGTATGTTCATAAAATAAAGCTAATGTTCATAAAATAAATCTATCCTCAATATTTGTTACCTACTATAACAAAATTTGTAACATCTATTTTAATTTTTAAACAACACTTTACATGAATATTACTTCTTTCCATTAAACTCAACAAAACTCAAAACTACTATGGACGCATTCCGTCTTGTTTATGAAATGTTATTGGATTCTTTACATTTGTTTTTATTCATGTGATACATTGTTGTCTCATGCTTTATATATATAAAATACCAAGAATGTAATAATGAAAACAAACAATTTTTTTTGTTAGTATCACTTTTTTTTTGGTTTCTACCATTATTACAAAATTGACATAAACATCTTCAATAGTTTTTCATTTTGTTCTTCTTTTCATATTACTTACCAAATTTATTTCAAGTTAAAACCTAGACCATTTTTTTAATACTCTTCTTTAAAGAAATTTATATGAAACAATTTACAAATATATATTTAGAAATTTATTTTCTTATGATTAATTTTTTTAACGCACTCCTTTACCAACAAAACAAACAAACTAGTTTATAGTCTTAAGCAAGATGTATAAATGATTAAACTCAATCTAAATGATTTGAAATGGACTAAAGACAATCTAATGATTTGAAATTCCAATAACTCTACATCAAAATTAACATATGATAAACTAATTGTAATATTGTGATGTGAATATCAGGATTTAACTGTGTGATTTTGAGTCAAACTCGATGACCCATGTTTCATTCTAAGGTGATTTTGAGCATCACCTAGATCCAATGAGTGCTAAGTGTTCCATTTATTCTCATGAGAGATAGATTCATGTTGAATCACTACTCATGAAACATGGGTCATCGAGTTTGACTCAAAATCACACAGTTAAATCCTGATATTCACATCACAATTTGACTAGCTGTGGAAATCATCTCCTACTTATTAATTGTAATATTATTATAACTACTGATAGATTAGGTCTGTCTTGTAGGAACCGTGAAAATGTAAGTAATAATATATACAATATATATATGTGCATCGTTTCAGGTATATATGGACATTATATAAGCAACCACATTAAACCCCTGGTGAAGGTATATATACATCGTATATGTCTTGTTTCCGGTATATATACACATTATATATATCGTTTTAAAGAGAGAACGACATGAGAAATCGAATGCATGCATATGAACGGTGAGGTAAATGCGAGGGAAGCTCAAAACAGTCAGACACGATAACATGCATTTGGATTCCAAGCCGTCCGGTCATTTGTCCACATCTTTTATCACACGCCAATTCACCGCCTGTTGTGGACTCTCGAAAGATCTAATTCTAAATCACAGCTAAATCTAGAATCATTCCCTCTAAACACACGCTTTGTGCATTCATCGCTTTTAAGTCAGTTCTGCTGGCACTGGATTCCAACGTACAAAGTGGAGGACCTGCTGTGTTTAACTCTCGACAGCTGACACTTCTGACGTTTTCTTTGTTGTACGATTTTGTAGTCAATTTAGCCCTGTTTTAGCTAGCTCTGGGGAAAATTTAAACAACCATTTTGGCAAGCTTTAGGCATTCCTTGGTAGGTTTTTTGGCAAGCATTTAGGCCTGTTCTAGCTTGGTCTCTGCTGGGTTTGGTTTGGAGCAGCAGAGGACTTATGGGTTGAATCGGAGTTTGGGATTTCTTTCAGGGTCTTGAGCTGAATTTTGAAGAGAGGAGTAATGCGAGGAAGGTCTGCAATTGCAATGGGTGATACGACGGTGAGATTTAAACGCATTCCATCCAGGGAGCCCACAGATCGCCGTGATCAAGAAGTTGCTACTCCAGGTGTGTTTTGTTAAATTTAAGTATATGTCTAAGTGCATTTTGTGCCTGAAAATGTGTATATCATGGCTTTTTAACGAGATCTCAAATCAAGGCAAACAATAAGAGCCTAAAGAATTTGATCTTGAGCTACACAACCGCAGAAATAACGCAGTAACACGCCTAAGAAATATTAGTTTCCATTCACAATTTGTTAAAATACATTTTGCTTAAAAAAAAAAATAAAGAAAGATTTTAGCTAGAATTTTGAATTATTCTTACAGAGTGGCCCCATTCAATGGGAACTACTAGAATTGTATTTGCGGATTCTGCCAAGAGAATCTAGGAGATCTTTAGGATGAAGCGATCCAGTGAAAAATTCTTCATTACTTGTTTTGCGGAATATGTACAGTAACTTCCAGACAACATCTGTGTGAAAAGATATAGCAGATGTTAAAATTATATTCAGCTGCTATTGAGACAATTTAATCTTGAAATCTCTCCAGCAGGTGCAGCAATCTTTAATTCGGGGTCGGTTGTCTTCTCAGTAAATCACTCTCTTATTTTGCAATTTTAGATCTATCGACTGCATGAAACTCCACGAACAAAGCGAATCGCAGCAGTTAACTCCCTCCTTGGTACAGACGAGTTACCAGATCTTATTCTTTTTCTCGTAAATTAGGCATTAATGCTTATGCTTATTTGTCCTTCACAATGGAAGGAAGCGTATTATTCTACTGTACTTCTAAAAAACATCGAGTCCCTTAAGATTTTCCTTGTTACGGAAGGATTTGGCTTAAAAAATGGATATGGGTTATCTATATAATATTTGATAGTTAAAATTACGACAACCAAATAGAGAATCTATGTTTAACTTGTAAAGCTTGACTTCCAGATATTCAAGCATCTAAACAACTAAACAATGGACATCAAGAGGAAAATTTAATTTTACGACAAGATACACTTTGAGAGGTGCTCCAAACGAATTTTTCTGAAGGTCTCGTCTAAACTTCGATAGATGTTTCAGATGAATTTGGCCAAAACTGATGCATATAATTTTGGACACTCAGATCTCCAATAATTTTTACCGAAACTTGACATTTGCTTAAACAATCATCATTTTAGCTCATAGATACACTTTGATAGGACTTACAGGTGAATTTAGCCCCCAACGAGGTTACTATTAAATGTTAATCACATCTCATTTCATACACATGTTTACAGTCACAACTTAGCATAGCAAAATTAAAATTTAGACAGTGGAGTTAAGCCTGGACAATATATTTTAACTCTGTACATCCGTAAGAACTGTCAACTAAACAGATTTATTGACTTTTAAAGTAGTAGTACATACCATCCTTGGCTAATGGGCGTTAATGCCATTTTTTCTCTTTTCATATATGCTTGTCCATATTTTCTCTTTTCATATATGTTTGTTCATAAATGTGAATGGACTGGATTTCTACTAAGGTGCTTGTTCATAAATGTGGGTGGACTGTATATCTACTAAGGTGCTTGTTCATAAATGTGGGTGGACTGTATATCTACTAAGGTGCTAGTTGTTACACAGATCAATTTGTGGTGTCAAATTATTTACGTGGGTGTATTGGTTGTATAGCATATTCACAGATGCAGATGGAGATGGATCAGGAGCCTATCAATTCCAAACCTTCATGGAAGCTGTCATTGCCACATGTATGCGTGTCCATCATGGCTTCTTTTCTGTTTGGATACCATCTTGCGTAAGTAGGAACAATTCGTGGATGGTGTTTTCTCTCTCTATCTTTGGATAATGTTGCTTTTGTTGTAGATTTTTTTGTTGAGATAGAACAGAATATTGTATTTTCATGTCAGATGAAAGTAGTTTTCAGTGGGTTAGCTTTTGCTAACATAAAATTCTGATGGTGGTGATCTGCAGAGTTATAAAATGCACCCCTGTGAAACTTAATGGGATGCATGTTCTGCTGAATGTTTCATAATGACTGATGGAAGAATTCTAAATATATGTTTGTTTGGTGTTATACTAGTTAATCTTAAAAGTGATTGTGATAATGTGCAGGGTGGTAAATGCACCCCTCGATTACATCGCACTTGATCTTGGTTTCTCAGGGAATCCTTTGGCAGAAGGTAAGGACTAGATTTATGTGTTTACTGTTCAATCATGTGCAAATGTTGGATGAGTTTGATATAGTTGTCTATGCACCGTGTGTGACCTTGTGTTTTTGCATGTGATGTAGGTCTCCTTGTGAGTATGTGTCTAGTGGGAGCATTTTTTGGGTGTGCCATAAGCGGTTGGATTGCAGACGGGTTAGGCCGTCGTCGGGCCTTCCAAGTTAGTGCATTGCCAATGATTATTGGTGCATTATTCAGGTTATCTCATTTCCACATCCTTAATGAATCATCCCAATTGTGTCCAATGGTTCATCAAACAGAGCTTTTATTGTTTAACTTACCCAGTTTAGTCATCCTAATTGATATGCCTCAAATGTGAAGGGAAGGCTTCTGGAAAAACAGTTTACACGTTTACATCAACATATAGTATCACATTCTAGTATTATGTTTCATTCATCATAAAGATAATATGGAATAGAATAATATAAAGAGCCAAGAGTTGTTAATGTGGATACTGGATAATGAAGACAGAGGAGGGTGGGGAATTACAAGAACAACCACTAAAATTAAATTGTACAGAAGTATTTTTCTGTTAAAATATTCCTATCAACATAATACACTATAATACTATAATGAATTGTTAAAAAGGGTTGAGCTCTGTTGGTTGAATTATTGGTTTCTCATTGTAGAGATCCATGTTTGAATCCCTAAAGTGATATCTCAAGCTGAATAGTGTTGATATCTAAATTGATGAGGTTGATGTTGATGCTTGGGAGGAGGGGTCCCCTATTTTGTGGCCTCCACCGGCTTGGGTTGGCCCAAAAATTCCCAATTTACCAATTTAAAAAAACTAAATTAAATTTTATAAATGCACAATATAATCATAATTATTAATAGTAGTAGCTATAATTTTTTTTTCAATGTGACTTTCAGAATTAATTAATTGTTTTTAAGGATCAGCAAAACGATTATATATTTATTATTAACTAAAAGCTAACAAAAAAGACCAAAATACTGATGTCCACTCCAGCTTATATGTCCATATCCACCTGCACAGTCTCATACTCTGTGACCCTACCTATACTCAAAATTCCAATCTTCTTACCCCACAGCCACATAGATTATAATTGAGAGAAACAAATACTGCTCCATTTTAGAAAAAGGAGCCAAGTCTGGGAGCTATCACAACTAACCTACCGATGACAAACTTCTGTCACAATTTGCTCAAATGAGCTACTTCCAAACATTACAGACACTCAACTCTATCATAAAGTAGGCAAAAAGGAAAGGAGGGCACACAGAAATGAAGATACCACACCAGTTTTAAGCCTTCTTTGGCTTTCCCATATGCCCATTGTACTAGTGATCTTTTGGGCCATAAACCACCTTTTTGCCTTTGCCTTTCTCGGCAACCCTTGATGCCATCTCCATCTTCTTTTGATCCAGGTCGCAAGCGTGCAAGAAGTCCTTTAGGGACTCGCATCCAATTTGCTGCTTGGGGCCCCTTTCTTCGCTATTGCTGGTAGCAATCCATACTTGGAAGGGGTACCTTGGAGGCAGCAGGTCTCTAATCCTCTGCTAGTCACCTTGGTGAGCCCTTTTGGTAGGATTGCATCTAAGGGCAGCTATCTCCTACGACAGACACAATTTGTCAAGAACCTGGGCCAACTATAAGGCTGAACTCCTCTTTCTACTTTAGGCGCTGCAAAACCTAGGCAGGTAGACCTTTAGATTTGTTCATATGGTACCAGTTCAAAGCATACATCTGAATCTATACAAAGTAGATTAAACCCTTATTTCTCCTATACTCATGCAATAACAGAGGTATGTAGTAGAAAATTACAGAACCTATGAAATCCACAAGCTGAGTGAGGGTATCCTTTCAACTCCTAAACAGAAAGGGAAAATGGATGATTGATATTTGATTTTGAATCAACAAAACCCCATATGCAACAACAAGCTAAATTGATCCTGTAGCTGATTAGTGCCCTATCCATTGGGTATTCCACAAATCATAACACACATCCAGGATATCAATGATCTATCTCATACATCATGATATTAGATCTATCCTATCACTTGTAAATTAGACATCAATATTCATACTGAACCTCATACTTATGAGACATCCGTCTCGTGAAACTCACAGCTTTGTCAAAATGTGTCAAGCATTTACATGATTCTTTGAATCAAAGGCAAATCACATCAAGACATACAACCCGAAATGAGATACAACTGGGTCTATGCTCTTTGTCCATAAACCACAAAAGATTGTAAACAACAGAGAAAGGAGACAAGAATCAGAATGACACTAAGTAATTTGTTGTTCTTTGTATTCATTCCTTTGAAACAAGTACATTCAAGATGCATGAAAGACCTATAAAAACCACCAACAAACAAAATTGTACTCTATCTTTATTATTTCTGTTCATACAAGAGAAATATTGAAAGAATGGTGGAAACCCAGCCGAGAACTTGCTCAAAACTTTGGGGACCAACAATATTCAACCTTGGCGGTATCGTAGCCATGGAAACCTGTCTAAGAGTCTAGAACCAACCCTGTACAATAAGAGAAGAAAGAAAGATATAGAGGAGGAAGGAATCTCAGATTTGATATGGAATTGACACTTGTCCACTTGAATCTCCCTCCAATGCTGTTGCAAAACATCTTTCATCTCTCTAGAACTGAAAATTGGATCAAATCCCATCATTATGTATAACAAACTCTGAAAATATTGTCCTGAATGATGAGAAAAACCCCTTTTTGATAAACTATCAGATTTGATGTCAGAAGTTGCCAAAATCCACATTGCAAAACTTTGGAGGCAAAACAACATTCCTGCTAAGGCCCTCTCCAAATTTGACACCTACCCATTTCACCGTTTTATCAGAAACTGAAAATGAATTGCCTATACCAGAATGTAGTTGCATAAGGAGCACCTCAGACAAAACCTAGTATAACTTATACCCACTGATACCTGTGTAGAAACAAATGACAAAGCTAGAAACTAGATCTATGAGCTTTTTGTCGATATATAATAGTCCTATATTTGCTTAAGAAAAACGCTTAAGGTAGCCATTTGAAGTTATAGGTTGTAGACTGAGTCTCTGGCCTTTGAATTTTTGCAAATGTTTAAATTTTAACCCAAGGTTAAAATGTTAGAATAAAACTTTCTTTCAATTTAAAATGCTCGTACCTTCAAAAGAGGAAAATAATAATTTTTTTTTTTTTTGAACTCTATATTTTTTTTCTTTTTCGAATTTGGGTCAACCTTGGTTTGATCGACCTATGACAGGTGTCATCTTCCTATTTGTTCGAATTGCTCTGTCATCCTGCCCTGTTAGCACCATCTGGACAACTTTGCCACTTGGGTGCCATGTGGCGCCCGCGGATTGTTCTCCTGACTTTGACACGTTGCCACGTGTCACCACCTTATTGATCCTCACATTTTCATATTCCTTAATGGGTGAGCATCTTCATTTTGTGACTTTGCGAGAACTGTTGATTTTCGCCACGTGGTGAAATCTGGTGTGTCCATTTGCGAACCACCACATCATCACCTCTGTCACACGTCGCATTGTTGCATACACAAGCAACACTTTGCCATTTCATCGTGACAATGTGACAATGTGACATGTGTCCTCTTTTGCCAGCTCACCTGCCTCAAACTGTGTGCTACATCACTAGTGCCACCTTAGCATCTTGCCACATGTTGCCTTGTCACATTCTCGCATACACAGTCACCATTTGCCACGTATTTTGTGACAATTCGACATTTCATGATGATGCGCCAAGTGTTAGTCGTGCTAGCTCACTTTCCTTGATTTTTGCGCTAAGCCTGGGAGTGTGTGTCACATGTTGTCTTACCATTGGTCCATCTCTGTCCACGTGTCAATTGTTGATTGGTTTTCAAGCTGCTACATCATTCATCTTTCTCAGTCTGCTTGTTCAAAATTATGTCATGTGCCTTAATTTACTTAATATTCGAGCTACTCCTTTATCATAAGGCGTGTGTCCTAAGACACTTACATATAATGTGTCGGTGTATTTAAATAGTTTGAAAATAGTTCACAAGAAGAATGTGGGATAAATGAAACATCACTTTCTTCCCTATCTGCGTCCAGTTGCCCCCAAACAAACCCCAAAAAACATGTCGATCTCGCGAGAAACTCCCATGGCAAAGGAGAAAAACTATATGAATCATTCACCAGTCACCAGTCACCAGTCACATTTAATGAGTACAACTAATCTCAGAAGGTAAAAATCATGACAGAATAAATGTAGAAAATATGAGAAATACAATAGGGTAATTTCGCGCATCTCGGTGGCTGGGAGCAAAGATATTTTACTTGTGGTATTGACCTTACCATCGATTTCCATAACTAAACTGTCCTTTGAAATGAGTGATGAGAATGTGTTCTCAATCAATACTAACACATGCCCAATAGAGGTGTTTCGATTGCTGACAAAGGTGTTAACTCTTTATGGTTGATGCGTACTAAGAAATCCATCCATCTAATTCTCTTCCTGCGGATTGGGAACAATCCCCACGATTTAGACTCTCAACCTATGAAAAAAGAGGCATTAGCCTGCTTTACC
This sequence comes from Cupressus sempervirens, assembly GCA_028749045.1. NCBI lineage: Eukaryota > Viridiplantae > Streptophyta > Pinopsida > Cupressales > Cupressaceae > Cupressus > Cupressus sempervirens. Next base: position 65,594,200 of record CM053788.1, read on the forward strand.
ATATTTTCATTCCATCATTCCATCATGCGGCTCCATGATGATTACGCCTAAAACAACATTCTTCGCTATGGGGAGCCCCTCAACAATCTTTTATGTTTTCCCTATGTACTGCAAGTGAACAAATCGATGAAAGTAACCCAGGCTAGATGGTCTCGCAAGATTTTTACTTTGTACTCCTCCTTATTCATTACCTTCAAACAAATTTTATTCGTGTAATTATGGAAAATAGCTATCTTGGCTGAGAACAAATGTAATAACCCCTGCTATTTGTAATTGAGGATAGATCTTAAGAAAAAGGTCACATACCTAAGGCTCTCTACTTAAAAACTAGTGTTCCCACAATCATTAAATGTATATATATCTGGCTTTAGTTGTGCCTCTCAATCGGATTTGTCATGGGCTCAAATCTGGAACATAGCATGTGTCTGACCCCCAGAATGCAACGCAAAAAGAAATTTTTCAATAGGGTCAATTGGGTCAAAGTTATAACTGGTCAAACAGGGCTTCCTGGAATTTTGAGAAATATGCATCAGCATGACAACAATAAACAACCAACTTTGAGGGATTCAAAACCTGGTCAAAACATATCGAAATGACTTGAAATCTGAAACATAGGTTCTTTGATATGCATACTAGACACTCCCAAAAAGTGGTGAGTCATGAAACTAAATTGGGTGCAAGATATTCAACTGCAAACTAGGCTTCTTGTCACTGTTTCACACTTCGGCAAAATTGCAGATTTGAACAATGCTAAAAATGGAACTTCATGGAATGACAACTTATCATCATAGGACGCATGCATATACTGAATGCAAGGTGTTAGAAACATGAAATACTTCATAGGCCTCAAAATGACAGTCGGGTACATATGCATGAAAAGCACTTATGGGGGTTCAATTTGACTTGGTTTTTAGAATGGTACTCAAAATTAGAGCTTCAATTTTGAGTCCGAACAAACCCACAAGCTGATTCTTGGTTCAGCCATTGCGAATATTGGAACCATACCATAGCTCGACTCAGGTCTTATGCACTCCTTCATGACTCAAAGAACTTCCTTCTTTGAGCCTAACTCTATAGTGCATGCCATGAAAGCATATGCAGTATCAACATTTGATTGGTACTGATGCTCGGAGCGCAGAAATTCCTTGCCAAGGATTAAGTCAATCGTTTTGCAGAAAAGGCTTTATTAATTTCAAAGACTTCTTTCACCCGCTTCTACGTAATACAGCCCAAGAAACACTGCTGCTGTTTGAGAATGATCGGGGAGAAATTTGCCTCCATTATAATTTTTACCCAATTATTTTAATATCTTCAGGTACAAGAATGGAAAAAATGTTACAGGCCAATACATTGCCACTGGTTTTAAGTATCCTTTGCATGCCCTCCATGTGCCTCACTTGTCAAATCACTTCAAATCCCTTCATCTTGTTGTGTACGACGAGTCTACATCTGCACACCTAATGTCTCAAGAATCCACCAAAATTACCTTCCTCTGATCCTGTATTAATGTCAAAGCATGCTTTCAAAAGGCAAATGCCAATGTGTTAATCATTTTGTTTCAAGAGATACATTGTAGTCCTCAAAGGTGATTAAATCAGCTCAAAGTTTCAAATATACTTTATCAAATACCAAGCCGCCTACTCTGACATATGCAAACCCCTTAGGTCTTCAAACATTCCACCAAGGTTGTGAAAAGATAATGCCCAATTTGATAGGGTATCAGTAATGTGATTTTCTTTTCACAGTATGTGTTATTGTGAAATTTTGAAATTTATCAATCTTTTTGCAAACTATTTTTCAATATTTCATGCATGCAACTTGTCATTAGCTTTTCGCATTGACTATTATTTGAGAGTGACCTTCTAGGTGGAGTTGTTCCACTTGATTTTCCTATGCCAACTCGCTGGCCAGCAGACTGCCTTCACCTCCACATCATTATTTATACCAACTTAAAGTCTATGGGTCACCATAGCCAAAACGTTGCCATTCGTATCTTTCACTGCACACCCTGTGCCTGAAGGGCTAGGATTCCTCTTGGCCACACCATCAAAATTTATCTTAATCCAACCTTTTCTGGGTTCTCCCATCTAACCTCAGACATAATATTGGGAATAAGATGACCCCACAGACCATAAGCAGTGGGAGAATTTTTTAATTGATGCAAAGAAGAAAATTAATTATCAAAAATTTCACAACTTCAATGAAGAATGAAATTATATTAACCGTTTATTTTTATTAAAATATCATGATTTTAATGAAGAAAGAAATAATCTTAACCTTAAATTTATATTATTTTTAACCTTATAATTTTTTTTTTCTTCATTGCAATTGATTATTTGAAAGGGTACATTGAATGATTATTTTTTTATAACTGATTAATATTATGATTATTGTGCATTAATATAATTTTCTATAATAGTATCATTATGTTATACTCATTTTAGGAATATTCTTCTAGGTAATTTCATTTTAATGTTTATATTTGAAATTTCCCACCCACTTCTTTGGCTTCTCTCTACTCTTTATTGTAGCTACATCTGTAATCTGATTATCTTTCGCTCTCATTTTGGCGGTGGAGGACAAAATGTGATCCAAAACATTGATGTTAACAATGGTTTATAATTTTTCTACAAGATTTTGCTTTCAATCTACTGCACTGTGAAAATATCATGTACATAATCTCCTAATGGGCTTCTTTATGTTTTTGCACTACATAGTGAACCAGGTTTTCTTCTACTGGTATTTTATTAAATCTATTGTTAGCAAAATAAATTTAATCACCATTGGTGAGTTTCACAAGTTTTGCTTGGCAAAATTATATCAATTTTCCCACTTTTATCTCTGAATGTAAGATTCTGGTCTCTAGAATAATATTGTCATACTGGTCACTATAGAGTCATAGACGCCTTTCTTCTGAGGGCTTTTTCACTGCAAGATATATTGGTTTACATATTTTGATATCAATTTAAATGATCAAGAATATTAACATTGAATCAATGTTATGTGCGTACCATGCATTAAAATTTAAAATTTAACAATAACAAAAATTAACAGGTCACTGCATAATTTATAATTGAAAACATCATCACAAATGCTTGGAATTAAGTGTATCGTTAAAATCCTAAGTTGATTATTATGTTAGATGGCTTAGTCTTTGGATATTGATAGTCCCAATAAGGCTTATTTTGATGTCTGAGACCGCTGTTTTAATGTTCTATTGAAATTTATTATGTTGTTATGCTACTGCTCTCATGATTTATTAGATATTGACATATATGATATTTCTCACTATTTTGCTACACACACACACAGAGACCGCCATGTTGGAAATATTGTCCTTGATGTCAAGAAGCTAGACAGTATTATAGAAATTTTGTCATTGATGTCAAAGGTGCGAAGAAGAAAGTTGCCATTAACGTTAAACATGAGAAGCAATATTTTCATAAGGAGCATGTTGTACATCATGATTCAAGTCAAAATGTATATTTGGAGATGGCTTTTCAGCTGACAGAAGAGAAAGTTCCCTGCATTACCTTTGTAGAGGAGGTTGATACAATTGAACCAAATGGTTTGACAATGAAAGAATCAGTAATTGTGTAGAATAACAATAATGAAGAAAGTGCAGAGATTAAAGCAATCAAGATGATATAAAGCAGTTGTATAAAGCAGACAATTTATCTATGCAACAATTTGCTTGAGAAGTTTAAAATAAAGACTAAATAGATGCAGTAATGTTAAACACAAACAGATTCATTATGCCAAATAGATTGATTTAAGATAGAGGGTGCTGTGATCAAAGATAACCATGAAAATTTCATATGAATGCAAAGGAATTGGTGCAAAGTTCCTCAACATAATATCGTATAGATAAAAGCATAAAATAAAGACTAAATAGATGCAGAAATGTTAACACAAACAGATTCATTATGCCAAATAGATTGATTTCAAATAGAGGGTGCTGTGATCAAAGATAACCAGGAAAATTTTATATGAATGCAAAGGAATTGGTGCAAAGTTCCTCAACATAATATCGTTTAGATAAAGTCATAGTTTAATGACTTGGGCTCACCATGGACTTAGCAAAGCCAAAATGTTGGACTTGGACTCGGACTTGCAAAAGGACTCCGCAAAAGGAAAAAATGTAGTTTAACATATAAACACAAAGAACTTAATGCATTTCAAATTTTAAAGAACACAAGAGCCGTAATTGATACATCACACTTGTCATATGAATCTCAAACACTCAATATATGAAGAATAGCAAAGACCAAATGAGAGAAAAAGTGCAAAAAAAAAGGCTTTTTATCATTTGCCTGGGTGGCGTGAGTCAATCAGAAAAATGTGCAAGTCCTTCTCAAAGACTCATGTGAGTCATTGGGGAAAGACTTGCCTGGACTCGGCTTTCGAGTCCATGGTGAGTTGACTTGGCTCGCCATTGAACTTGTGAGTCCATGTGAGTTTTTCAACTATGGATGAAAGCATTTTGTGTAGACATTAAGCAGAATTATATGAATATGAACTAAAGACAACATATAAAGAAGACATATCTTATGAGGGACTAATGAGCAAATTCATGTCTTATTTCAAGGTCCAGAATTTTGAAAAGTTGGAGTAGATTAGAGATAGACTAGTACAGATAATATATATGCTGACAGGAAATTTATATGACAGAGAGCATCAGAGATTATTGGAAATGAAATTATCAGGTCTTGCAAACGTGGACTAGACAAGTAACATACAATTGCAATGATCGCACTGGAGTATAGGTGTGAACACAAAGATATTAAGTTTGTACATGTTGAACATCTGAATAAAAAGATATATATGAGAGACATTTTTAGATTGTATAAATTTTAGAAACTGCCATTTTCAGAAAGAAATCGAAATTGCTCCGAACACATGTATGGATAAATTTTCAAGACATTATCTGACGACAACGGCTCACATAACGAAATAGCGATGATCTTTGTATCTTATTGCAGTGATTAGTAAAAGGCAAAGTAACTCGATTCAGACCCGGGTCGAACTCAGCAAGGGTAACTCGACTCGTGACCCGGCTTGGACTCGTTTGTGACTCGGCAAAGTGATAAAACCCTTGAAATTTAGAGATTTTTTTGGATTTAAATTAATTCCATGCACCCATTATTAAACAAAGATTTAAGTCACAATAACATCATAAAATAAGAGGTAATTTGATCATATACATAATATACATCAATTATGTAACTACAAAGGGGAAAAAAAGAAAAATCAGCCGAGTCAGATGAGTCAGCTGAGTCACCTACGCGAGTCAGCTGAGTCACCCTGCCGAGTCAGGCGAGTCAACTCATTTGACCCGCCAGGCCAGGGTCACTTGTCATTTTGACCCGGCTAAGGCAACTTGGCTCGCTGACTCGGATGACTCGCTTGACTCGTGGCGAGTCTCGTTACTATGGTAAAAGGAAATATTGTCAAGATTAAGAGATAGCAATTTGCTTAAAATCTGAAATACAGCGGTTTGTATTATTAAAAGATAGTGATGACCGTTAAACTAAAGCAGCGATCCATACTAGTTATATCTTACAGAAATTAATATGTTTATAGTTTAATTTGAGTTAACAGAAAAAAGTGCGATCTAGTTTATTAATTAAAAGATAAAGAATGAGATTAGAAGATTGTTGAATGTGAAATTGGAGTGGTGCAATTTATGAAGGGATAGTTTATCAAGGAGTGATTTTTAATAGTTCAAAAGACATGGCTTTTAGAAAGAGATATGACCTTTCAAATAAAAGTGAAGATATATGTAGAGATTGTATGAGGATAGTAAAGAGAGTGTGGATGTATAAAAATATGTAATAGAAGATCATTTATATTAAAGAGAAGACTTGCATAAGAAGAATGCAAGAAGAGATTCCCTGAGTAGATTTAAATAGATCCTTGTATCAGATTATAAGGCATATATGCAGAATTAGAGAGGACTATATGCATAAGATGAATAAAGTTTGGAAGATAGAGAAGTGTGGTGTGTGTTTTATTAAGTCAATCTGATATACACACCAGATTTAAAACATGTGCGGTGAGATAGAAGAAAATATACTGTAGACTGTCATAGCTGGTATATTGAAGTTGAAGAATAATCACACACACACACACACACACACACACACACACACACACACACGCACACGCACGCGCACGCACGCACGCACGCACGCGCACACACACACACACACACACACACACAAAGAGTTGAAGCATAAAGAGATCATTGCAGATTGATGGTAAGGATACAAGAAACATGAAAAGTGCGATCATATTATAAAAGAAGAATTTTCAGATATCATAGCAGATTTAATAAAAGATTTATGGGAATATAGTGAATACATCATCAATTGAGATAGCAACATTGTCAAGGCGGAATATGAGCTTTAAGTGAGGTTGGTGCTTTGCTTTTAGAGGTTGACGCCTACAAATTGTGGGAGTTGGTGCTTCCAGTGAGTTGGTGTTCATAAACTTAGGAGCTGGTGCCTACAAAAAAGTTGTAAAAGAAGAATTATATAAAAACATTAATTTGTCATTGTTTTCCTCCATTTGGGTTTCCGTGTAAGACATAGTGTCACTGTGTTCTCATGTGCATGATTGTTAAATTTATAATTGATAATCGATGCTATTTTATTGGATAAAGTTTAATATGGTAAAATTCGCTGTGATACTGATTTACCCCCCCCCTTCTCAATATAACATCCTCACGCCTTACCCTGTTGTTCCCTATTTTGTGTCTCGGAAATGTGTCCCCTACCGTATCCCATCCCTGTCCCTGAGTGTAGTGGAACATAGTGAATTTACCTAGAGAATCGCATATGGTGTCAAAACAGGATTAAAACTAAAATTGAAATGGAATTTTTGAGAGCTATTATGAAGTAATTGGTAAAATACTTGCTTGTTATTAACAGAGATTGAGAGGTCTATATATACAAAAGAATGGAACGATGTTTCCTTTGGAAACGATTATAAATAATAGAAGCTTTCTATTCTAGCTCAGATAAAACTAACAGTTTTCTACAGCGAACTAAATATTAGGAACAATCTAATATTTACAATAGATTACCAATAGATTAAAATTAACTAATAATATATGCTTATCTATTATCGTAAAACCCTCCCTTAATGGTTACTCTATCCACAACACCAAGTTGTCCTCTAAATTTGACAATTTTATTAGGACCAAGAGGCTTGGTGAGAATGTTTGTTGTTTGATCTGCGGTAGGAACATACAGCCAATCTATTGTCTCGGCTTCAACCATCTATCATAGGTAGTGATAGTGAACATCCACATGCTTGGTTCGTTCATGGAAGATTGGATTTCGTGCTAACTTGATAACGTTGTCATTATCAACAGAGTAGTTGGTCCCGTTGGTGACATCTGCATATCCCCAAGCATTCGATGAAGCCAAACAATTTCACATCCTGCCTTAACAGTCCTTCTGTATTCAATCTCTGTGGAGGAGAGAGAAAATGCCTGTTGCTTCTTACTGGTCCATGTGACGACACCAAATCCTGACTGAATACATATCCAAAAGTTGACTTTTTATTGTCAACAGAACCCGCCCAATCTAAATCTGTGAATCCACTGAGTTTAGGATTAGAACTTCAAGAGTAAAGAAGTCCATAATTTGAAGTGCCTTCACATAATGAAGCATATGCTTTGCTGCCATCCAATGACCAACCTTGGGAGTTGTCATAAAGTGTGAGATGTAATTGACTGTGAAGTTAATATTAGTTCTAGTAACAGAGAGGTAGATGAGGTTGCCTAGTTGCCTGTATGTAGTTTCATCAACGGGAGGAGAATCAAACTTGGCTGATAACTTGAGACCTTTCTCCATGGGTGTAGATGCAGGCTTGCAATCTGATGGAGACACAACCCCAAGACAAAATGGACACAACAGAAAGGGAAAATTATATTAACTGAGAAAATAAGCTAGTACAAACCGTACAAAGAAAATAAACTTCAAAACATGCCCTAAGGGCTTACAATAGCATAAATCTGGAGATAATTTCTCCTTTCAGTACCTCCTCTCAAACTCCACTCCGAACTGCCTTTTACAATACCAGAAATCTCCTTAAATAGACCCCAGAGGGTTAAGGATTAGGAGTACATTCTAGAAAGTGCTAGTAGGCATCCACTGACCAAATAGAAGGTTCCAGAAGCTGTGTTAGAAGTCGGTGCAAATCTAGAAGAATCCAGAAATGGTAACCGAACTTCCGGGAGGCATAACTTTTGAACCGTAGCTCCGATTGATGAACCGTTTACATTTTCGGAAAGCTCTCGAAGCACTCTATAGCCCTATGAACAAGCTTCGATTGTCCCCCATTTTTTGACCCTTTTCGAGGTCATTTAATGCCCCTAACCTGACTTTGAAGCATTCTTAGGAGGTCTCCAAAACCCGAAAAACTGCAATAACTTTCAAACTGTGGGGCCTTTTGACCTGATTCTTTTTCTGGAATGCTCTAAATCACAATTACATTCATCTGGCCAATTCACACCTTCTAGGTCACCAAAATGATGGCCAAATTGCATGCTCCTATTTTTTCGGGATTTTCTAGCACACTGATAGTTGAACTGTGAGAGTTGGAACCTTTATTTGACCCAAATGGGTGTCCAAAAATGAAAACACATGAAACAGAAACTAAGTCTAAGTACATTTTTTTGGGTGACACAGGATTGCCCTTATACCTCTGGATGCTCCTGCATCACAATCCTGCATACATAATTTGTCTAACAGAGCCCTGACATATTTGGACTGAGAGATGAATATACCATAAGATTGTTGCCAAACCTCAACACCTATGCAATAATGCATGAGCCCAAGGTCTGTCATATCAAAAGAATGGCATAAACTTTGCTTGATTCATTGAATCAAGGATGCTAAACTGCCAATGACGATCAAATCACCCACATAAATAACCAGAAGGATGATGTCACTGTTAGTAGTCTTGATGTACAAATTTGAGTTTGAAGAACTCCTCTAGAAGCCTTGATCACTGAGGTACTTGTCAATTTTTATGTAGCATGCCCTAGGGGCCTGCTTCAAGCCATAGAGAGCTTTCACCAATCTGAGAACCTGATGGTCTTTACCAGCAACTTTGAAACCAGGAGGCTGTGTCATGTAGACCTCTTCATGGAGATCACCATTTAGAAAAGCACTCTTGACGTCCATGTGATGGACTTTCCAGCCAAATTGTGTTGTGATGGCTAGGACTAATCTGATTGTGCTTATCTTTGCAATAGGAGCAAAGGTCTCCTCATAATCAATGCCTTGAAGTTGAGAAAAACCCTTCGCAACTAAACGAGTTTTGTACTTATCCAAATTACTATCAAATTTATATTTGATTTTGTAAACCCATTTGCAGCCAGTGTGTTTCTTCCTTGGTGGAAGATTAGAAACGATCCAGGTGTTATTCTTGAGCAGGCTCTGGTGTTCAAATGTCATGGCTTGTTCCCACTCTGGAATTCCTTTAGCCTCGGAATATGTTTGAGGTTCAAACACACTAAGAATGTGGGCCATGAGAGCAAAGATAACAGACTCTGTAGGTTTGCTCTTTTTTCGAGCAGTTCTCCTATCAATGAGCTCATCATCATGAAGATTAGCAAGTATCTTAGCCCACCACTTAGGCCGGAGAGGAGAACGACCAACATTAGTATGAGGAGATGCTTGGTGATCAGGTTCCTCATCAGAAGAATTTGGATCAAACTCAGGTGAAGCATCTACAAATCGAGGTGATCCTGCAGGAGAAGTTGGAGGTGTCTGTACAAGGATCACTAGTATAATTGGAGCTGCAGGAGCTACTGGAGCCCTCCCATCAGGTGGACCTAATGGAAGCCTAACCCCCAATTCATGAGCCTTCATAGGCTGGTCTGTTGGATCAGGAACAAGAGTAACATGCATGAATGGTCCTCGTTACTCATCAAAGACTACATCACAATTGTACAGGAGATGAGATGTCTTAGTGTCAATCAAGTGCTAGACATTGTGAAGACTACTGTATCCTACAAGTATGAGTTTCTGACTCTTGGCATCCAACTTGGTGCATGACACATCATGGATCAAAACAAAAGCAAGGGAGCCAAAAACCTTCAGGTGACTGATTTTGGCTTACGACCTGACCAGGCCTCTTCGAGAGTTTTACCTTTGATTGCCATTGTGGGTGACCGGTTCAAAAGATAAACTTCAGTGTAACTACTTCTGTCCAAAACTTCTTCGGAAGATGTTTGTGTTTGAGCATGGATCAAGCCAGCTCGGTGATTTTTCTGTTTTGACGTTCAACTAGATTGTTCTATTGTGGTGTGGGGGGTGTGGTTAACTAGCATTTGATGCCATGAGTATCCAAGAAGCTAGAGAATTCATTAGAACAAATTTCCCCACCATTGTTTGATCTAAGATTAATAATAGGTTTTCCAGACTCTTTTTCAACTAAAGGTTTGAACTTCTGAAATACAGGAAATGCATTTGATTTCTTTTTAAGAAAATACACCTACATTTTTCTACTGAAATCATCAACAAACAACAGAAAATACCTAAACCTAAGGACATAATTTTGTTGTGGTGTATGTTGATGTATAGCATTAGTCGAAGTGATATTGAGCACTTGAATTCATGATTTACATGAACTCTGTTTTACTGGTGAGAATATATACATATATACCTATATATATATATACACATATGATTATATATATATTCAATTGTTCATAAAATGACTTCATCTTAATCGGGCTCTTATCCTTGAAGAGACTATTATTATCGGGGCCTTGTATATTTTTGTTCTGCCGCTGATTGCAAAGTAGACAAATTACATTTGTTATAATTGAAACTAATATTAGTTATGTCCACGTAGGGGCATGACCCTACGTGGCCAAGTAGAGCCATGTCTCTACAGGGACGTAACTCTCCATTCTTATATAAATGACGCCGAGCAGTCGTTGAGGAAATATATCAATAACAAGGCATATACAGTCCCAACGATTGCTCTCCCTGTAGGTAAACAAAAGACAAGTTCATCGATCCTTCGTTGGCATTCAAGTTTGAAGATTATCTTACACAGACTGCTATCCAAGGTTGAAGATTTGCACCATTCAACAACACAGTCAATCTGAGATATAAGTAAATCTAAGTTTGTACAGTCTGCAATTATAGTTTATCTCTATTAGAGATCTTTATATTTAACATGGTATCAGAGCCATCCTGATAGGAAATTCTATTAATCAAAATTAAAACTAAAATCTCAAATTTATCAAATGTAGAATTTTATCCTCAAATTCAAAATGGATAATCACGTAAGATTAGAGGATAGACTTGAGGGAGCATCAAACTTTTCATCATGGAAAATTTGAGTCACGATAATACTAAGAGAAATGGAATTAGAAGAGTACATAGAATCAAACAAATCCATTCCTAAAAATGATCCAGATAAAACGACATGGAAAAGACGCAACAACAAGGCCATGAAAATTGTTATAGACTCCGTAAAGGATCGTATTCTCCCTTCTATATCTAGTGTTAAAACTACATTTGAGATATTCTCTACTATTAAGAACACTTTTGAAATCAATAATACTAGTAGATTGCTAACTTTAAAGAAAGATCTTCTATACATAAAGATGAATAATGGGGAGTCAATTACGTCCTATTTTCTAAGAATCTTTGAAGTAAAAGATCAACTTGCAACAATTGAAAGTCAAGTTGATGACAAAGAACTTAGCATTATAGTTTTAAGAGGACTTCTACTATCTTGGGAAACCTTTATTTGAGGTCTAAGCTCCCAACTCGAGCTTCCTAAATTTGAATTACTCGAAAATGAATGCACCCAAGAAGAATCAAGATTAGTTTCAAGAGGATTAAGCATAAATCAAGAGGGAGACATTCAAGCTCTTCATGCAAATTCAAACAAGAAAGGAAAATTCAAACATAATAAGAAGGAATTTAACAAACCATATAAGAAACAAGATTGGTCAAAAGTAAAATGCTTCAAATGTGACAAAATTGGTCACTCTCACAACTTCTGCCCTAAACGAAAAAGAATTCAAGCAGCCCTCAAAGAAGAGGAAGAAGAAAAAGAAGAAAACCTTGCATATTATCTAGCTCTATCAAGTGAATTAAACTCCAACAAGAACACTTGGATTATAGATAGTGGAGCATCTCGATATATTACAGGTTTTAGAGACAAATTTGAAAGCTTCTCAGAATACTCCTCAGAAGAACCATTGGAGATAATTCTACTCATCCGATTAAAGTTATTGGGTCTTGCTCAATTCATATAAATTTAGGTATCACTCTCCAACTTAAAAATGTTTTATACGTACTTGGTATAAAAAGAAATTTGTTTTCTATCTCCGGTCTTGCTGATCAAGGATTCAGAATCACCTTTCAAGAGGATACAGTAATATCTTGGCCAAATAACTCTAACATCAAGAAAGCTATATCTATTGAATTTAGAGATGGAAGTTTAGATAAACTTTGTAATCAACAAAATTTAGCCCTATGCCATGAAACATCAAATTCTACCAAAATTTGGCATAGGAGACTAGGCCACCTCCATTTCCGTGCATTGTCATCAATAGGGAAAATTGTAAAAGTATTACCTAGTTTGAAAACTGATCAATTAGGCATTTGCAAAGGATGTGCCCTAGGCAAAAACACCAAGCAATCCTTTCCTAAAAGTGTTCACAAATCAAAATCTGTATTTGAACTTATTCATATAGACCTATGTGGTCTTATGTCTATATCTTCCCTAAATGGATGTCTCTATTATGTAATTTTTATTGATGACTATTCTAGAAGAACTTGGATCTACTTCCTCAAACAAAAGGAATCAATTGAAGTTTAATCAAAATTCAAAGAATTCAAAGCTCTAGTTGAAAACCAGTTAGGACAAAAAAACAAATTCTAAGATCAAACAATGGAGGTGAATACATCTCTGAAATTTTCAAAGATTTCTGCAATACTGTTGGGATTAAGAGGGAGTTTTTTGTACTATATAATCCTCAACAGAATAGAGTTACAGAGCGTAAATATGGATCAATTATTGAATTAGCTAGAGCAATGATGCACAACCAAAATCTTCATACTTCCTTTTGGGCTGAAGCATTTAACACTCAGTGTACATTCAAAATATATGTCCTCACTCAGTATTAGAAAACACCACTCTTGAAGAAGTATTTATGGTTATCAAACTAGATCTAAGTCGCCTAAAAATATTTGGGTGTCCTGTTTATATTCATATTCCTAAAGAGAAAAGAACAAAACTAGAACCATCTGGAAACAAGGGAATACTCATTGGATACAGTGAAACAACCAAAGGCTACATGATCTATGCTCTGGGTCAAAGAACAATTGAGATCAGTAGAGATGTTAAATTTGAAGAAGATATTGCTTTCAATCTTTCTAAGAACAGTGATGAATCGTATACAAAATTTGTCACTAAAATAGATGAAGATCACCTAGTAGAAATTGAGAGGGAGAATGATACTAAACCTCCTTCACCTACTATTTCAAATCCTGAGAATATTGACAATGCTAACAATAAAAAGAGGCCACTTTGGGTTAGGAAAATGATAGAAGAGAATCATGTTTTCTCTGATGAAGTAATTAGAGAAAGAAAGAGAACAAGAAATTGGTCATGTTATGTGGTACTATTAACTGAACTTATCACAAAACCTTCAAATGTTGAAGAAGCCTTATCAAGAAAACCTTGGAAAGAAGCAATGATTGAAGAATATAGTTCTATACTAAAAAATGATTTATGGGATGTTGTACCCAGACCTAAGAACAAATCAATTGTTTCTTCTAAGTAGCTTTACAAAATCAAGCATGCACTTGATAGCAGCATTGAAAAATACAAAGCCAGATTGTAGCACGTGGGTTCTCTCAAAAGGAAGGTATCGATTATGAAGAAACCTTTGTCACAGTTGCTAGATACACATCTGTTAGAACTATCTTGGCAATTGCAGCATCCAAATGATGGAAAGTTCATCAAATAGATGTTAAAATAGCATTCTTAAATGGTGAAATTGAAAAAGAAGTTTATATTGAGCAACCAGAAGGGTTTATCACTTATAACAGAAATTCTCATGTGTGTAAGTTAAAGAAAACACTATATGGTCTTAAATAAGCTCCCAAGCATGGTATGAAAGAATAGACAACTATCTAACAAAGTTAGGGTATTCTAAGAATGAAGCTGATCCTAACTTATGCTTCAAAATAGATGGTGATGACATAATTATTCTTGTGTTATATGTTGATGATTTGTTGATAACAGGTGAAGAACATCTTATAAACAAGTGCAAGCAAGAACTAACAAGAGAGTTTGATTTGAAAGATCTAGGTCTTCTCCACTACTTCCTAGGACTAGAAGTCTGGCAAAAGGGGAAGTACATTTTTCTGAACCAGGGAAAATATACTATTGATATTTTGACAAAATTTGGAATGATGGATTGTAAACTAGCTACTACTCCTGTGGAAGTCAACCTTCATGATTAAATCTGAACCTATGAATCCTGCTCACTATAGGCAGATCATTGGATCCTTAATGTATTTGGTGAATACTCGTCCCGATATATGTTATGCTACTAATACCTTAAGTCAGTTCATGCGTGCACCAAAAAGATACATCTAATGGTAGCCAAATATATCTTAAGATATCTAAGAGGTACTATTGGCATGGGAATCAGATAGGATTAAGTCGAAATCAATCTTCATGGATATTCAAATTCTAATTGGGTAGGCAACTCAATTGAACTTAAAAGTACTTCTGAATGTTGCTTCAATCTTGGATTTGGGATGATTTCTTGGTTCAATAGAAAACAATCCTTAGTTGCATTAAGCTCTACTGAAGCAAAATTGTAACAAACACTTTTTCCGGGTCTTAACTAACAACTAACATATCAAAGATATACAGTTATTACTTCATATTCATAGGAAGACAGTTATATCGATTATGTTCATGTGAATGAGATTAACAGTTACAATTACTTAAACAGAAAACTCATAACTAACAATTGAAGATACCATCAATGAATTTACTCAAGAATTTAAAATCTACATATCGTAGTATTCAAACCGAAACCTGTCTAAGGATGCTTATGCAAAACCCAAGTTAGTCCATAAAATAATCTCTTAAGGAACAAATAGTTGTACTACTATATCATAATGACAAATACTAATATATTATCTAGGGCATCAAATACCACTATATCTTTTAGGGTGTCAATGCCATTGTATATTTTAGGGCGTCAATACCACTGTATCATTTAAGGCATCAAATACCACTGCATCATTTAGTGGCATCAGATACCACTGTATCATTTAGGGCATCACATACCACTGTGTTAATGAGGGCATCAATTACCATTTGATCATTTAGGGCATCGGATACCACTGTATCATTTGGGGCATTAGATACCATTGTATCATTTAGGGCATCAGATACCACTGTATCGTTTAGGACATCAAATACCACTATATCATCTAGGGCATCAGATACCTTTGTTTTATTTCTTTTCTTCCAATTGCTTAACTGCGGCAATAACATAAGACTAGAAGATATGCTCATAATCATTATGCTTATAAATGAAAGACTGAAATAACAATCCTATCTCTTGCATATAGATATATTCCATATTCAGTTGGAAGATCATCCGATCTAACAGGTTACCAATTACATTGACGAGAAAGGTTGCTTACATTAAAAGAAATAACTGAATTCAACAATATAAATTAATCCATCATATCTTCTACTTGTATAAATATCATAAAAGTAAAAATACTTGTTACCAATAAATGTTTGAATGCTCATCTTTCTCTGATATATGTCCTGACATTTTGTGGGGAGGGGAAACATTGTTAGGGGCTTAATATCCCAACCACGGACCTCAAACTTATCCTCACACTTTCTCTAATTAGAAAGGCCCTTCCTACTCGGAATAGACATGGAACACTTTGTCAACCACTGAGCATCCTGGTACTTAAACACACTACTCGACTTGACAATAGAGAATGAATTGGACATGCATGAGCTATTAAATGATTTCCCTTTTGAAAATAATATATTATTGTTGTATCTTTTTTTATTTTGTTTTCCATGTTACTGTAGATTCCTTTATCACCTCTTCACCCCTTCCTTGGCCATTCGGTCGGGTGAGTCCCAGGTGTTAAAATCTCAGAGTAAACCAATTCATTCTGCTGATCCTCAGCTAATGTATGAATATCACATGTTTCAGTATCTCATAGCTTCTATGGTTTGAGAATAACATCTAAAGACTTTCATAAATTACCCATTGATTCTGACTTATAGTAGTAAAATAAAGATGTATAAACTTGTTATGAACATTTGATCTTGACTCAGCATGGGAATAATTGTCTCACTGAGAACCCCTATTCGGTGACATTGAACAAAGATGAAGTACAATATTTTATGGAAATATTCCTTTCTGCTGAAAGTGCAGTAATAATTGATAAAAAAAAATTATATTTCTTTCAAGTATGGGAAACTGACCACATAACCTAGAAGTTTCTGAAGATAAAATGAGGCTTGGCTGAACGCTATCAACCAATACCTTCACGAGAGAAATTCCAAATGTAATCTCAGTGTGATTATGAATCATGACTTCCAACAAACTAGTAATAAGGAAAGGGAATAGCAGAACAAAAATATGCAGAGGTATATCGTGAGGAGGGAGAATTCGATTCATGTTCTTCGGGTTTCTCATGGCTTCCAAATATATAGAGACCTTCGATATATCAAGGCTTCCAAGAAGCCATAACTCTTAAAGAATTAAAAGTTTTGTCTTCTTGAACATTGATATTATATGCCAAGCGTGTATTTCGGTTTCTAAAAAGAATTGAATAAATATGGAAAAGAACTTGAAGGTTATAAATCAAAATAATATTATAAACATATTTATTTACTTGCACGTAAATATATTTTATTAAGATGGCACATAGTAATGTTTATCCAAGGTTGTACCTTTTAAATATGTATATCTAAATACATGTTTCATCTTGAAAGATTTATTTTATCTTGTACATGCATTATGCATTTAAATGCATGTATTAAATAGATAAAATCTTGTATAAGAATAATATTATGATGTCACCTTTAATTTATATGTATGTGTACGTACATAAATATGTATTATAATGATGTGGTGGAAAAGTCAACCAAAAATCATTTGAGGTATGCATTAATTAAGCTAAAATGATTAATATTTTAAATGTTTATTTAATAACTTATGCGTATCTAATGTGTGTATCCTGTTATGCAGTCGCTAGGTCCTCAATCATGGTGATTCATGATTCGCACCCATTTACCCAGTGATGGTGATGCTCCTGTGCCCAATTCTTTTTTGACAATGCTTCCACCCCTTTGAAGTGCTCCTTACAAGGGAAATTCTCTGCAGTTAAATCATATTACCATAACAAGTTATTAATCATAAATAATCATAGAGGCTAACCGTCTTTTCAATTCCATGAATTCATGATAAATAATCAACTAGCATGTTATTTTCCTATAAAATTATAACGACTTAACCATCTTACCATTTTGCAAAATTATAACAAATTTTAACTGTCAACTGACTTCATGTGAACCTCAACGGCTATATGAACATTTTAGATTGGGTAAAAAATTGGGATGTAACAAGAATATATAGCCTCTTCCTTGGGAGCCAGAGAAGCTTTATGGTTATGAAAGTTACTTGTTGATTTGTTTAAGAAGCCTTTGAAGTCCACCGTTGTTCACTGCGATAATTAGTGTTGTATCAAGCGTTCAGCTTATCCAATTTTTCACAATCGGTCTAAGCATATTGAAATTCCTTATCATTACATTCGAGATATGGTAGATTGAGGTGTTATCAAACTAGAGTACATAAGTACTAATGAGCAAACAATAAATATTTTTACCAAGCCTCTTGCCAAAGTGAAATTGGAATACTTCATAGGAAAACTTGGTATGATTTAATTGTAATGTTGAATATTGAATTTAAATTTAAATTAATATGTGTTTATGCTTCTATGGTTGTTAGTTGCATCGGATATGTAATGAAAGGTGACGATCTTTCATGGACATATATATTCAGAAGCTAATCTTTGTAAGGTGACGATCTTGCAAATGATTGGCCTGTTATTATAACAATTTTTTTTTGGACACGCTAGAAGTCATTGATAATGAATGCATTATGATTACTCTAGATATTGTTTTGGACAATTAGAGTTCATAATATATGTTATGATAGTGTTCACAACATGGTGATTATAATTATTTGAGAAGTCACTATTTCAAAGTATTAAAGTTAGATAATGTGTTATGTACAAATATTTTATATTTCGGTGTCTCTTGAAGAGTTTGTTACTTCTCCCTTGCTTAGAGGGAGTGTTGATGTATAGCATTAGTCGAAGTGATATTGAGCACTTGAATTCATGATTTACATGAACTCTGTTTTACTGGTGAGAATATATAAATATATACCTATATTTATATATACACAAATATTATTATATATATATATATATATATATATATATATATATATATATATTCAATTGTTCATAAAATGACTTCATCTTAATCGGGCTCTTATCCTTGAAGAAACTATTGTTATTGGGGCCTTGTATATTTCTGTTTTGCGGTCGATTGCAAAGTAGATAAAGTACATTTGTTATAATTGAAACTAATATTAGTTATGCCCACGTAGGGGCATGACCCTGTGTGGCCTTTGGCCACGGAGAGCCATGTCTCTATGGAGACGTAACTCTCCATTCTTATATAAATGATGCTGAGCAGTTGTTGAGAAAATATATCAATAACAAGGCATATATAGTCCCAGTGATTGCTCTCCCTGTAGGTAAACAAAAGACAAGCTCATCGATCTTCCATTGGCATTCAAGTTTGAAGATTATCTTACACAGACTGCTATCCAAAGTTGAAGATCTGCACCATTCAACAACACAGTCAATTTGAGATACAAGTAAGTAAATATGAGTTTGTATAGTCTGCAATTATAGTTTATCTCTATCAAAGAACCTTATATTTAACTGTGTGGGGTGTGGTTAATTGGCATTTGATGCCATGAGTATCCAAGAAGTTAGAGAATTCATTAGAACAAAATTCCCCCCATTGTCTGATTTAAGAGTAATAATAGATTTCCTAGACTCTTTTTCAACTAAAGGTTTGAACTTTTGAAATACAAGAAATGCATCTGATTTCTTTATAAGAAAATACACTTGCATTTTTCGATTGAAATCATCAACAAACAACAAAAATTACCTGAACCCTAGGACAAAAGGAGTGGCCATAGGGCCGTAGATATCGGCATGAACAAGCTGAAGTACTTGAGAAGCTCAACATGAATCGCAATTGGTGAAAGGTGTGCGATGTTGCTTCCTAGCGTGGCATGCATCACAAACTCCAAGCTGTCGAGTCTAAATCTCTGGCAAATCGAGGACAAGCTCTTCCTGAGGAAGTTGAGAGAGATAATGCACATTTAAGTGCCCATACCGTTGATGTCAAAGTGTGCTAGCAGACCGTCGGGTAGCCATAGCTAAGTCCCTAGAATCACCCAAATTAGTAAGTCAAAAAAGATCATGATCCTCAAGACCCATTGCAACAATTGTTTGAGTCGCCTTATCAGTGATGGTACACTGATGTGAACTGAAGGTGACATCCAACTATGGAGAATGTCGTAGTAACTGACTGGCTAAGAGTAGATTTAGTTCCATTCTTGGAATGTAGTACACATCGAGGAAAATGAGATTTCTCCTAGCAGACTAAATTTGAATGTTACCTTTACCAAAAACAGTGTACTCTTCTCTGCCACCAAAAATAATAGAATATGACTAAGGCTGGTAGTCAGTGAACCTATCTCTGCGGTGGGTGAAGTGACGAGAGGCACTTGAATCAATGTACCAAGTAGATCACTTCACATGATCGATAGGTCTTTTAGCCATGAAGGTGTAAAAGACAAATTCCATTTACTTAGTGTGCTCTGCACTGTTTGCTTTGGGTTGCGAACCTAATTACTTAGATTGGGCAGCTAAGCATTTTTGACATTCAACCTTCATGTGACCAAATTTGTGGCAATAGTTGCATTGAATGTTCTTCTTCCGGGAGCCTTCTGTAGCTGAAGAAGAGGACTTTTCCTAAGAAGACTACAAAGACTTGCCTTTATCCTTCTGAAAGTTCTGTAGTTGAAGAAGAGGACTTTTGCTAAGAAGACTACAAAGACTTGCCTTTATCCTTCTGAAAGGATTTGGCAACAAAGGCTTGTTCTGTGGAGGTGGAGTTGGAATTGCTACCTAATTGTTGTTTCCACCAATCTTGTTGAAGTAGAAGTGTGCAGAGACCAGTGAACTCCATGGAGATCAACACCAGAGGACGTGATGTTGAGAGTCTCGATAAAATGCTTGTAGGACTTTGGTAAACTCTGGAGAGTGATAACCACAATGTCCTCTTCCTCCATCTTGCGACCAATGGCAAGCAACTAATAATAGATTTCCTGAATCCTATTCAGGTGAGCTTGGAGCGAGGTTCGCTCATCCGTGATAATAGAAAACAGAGTGTTCTTCAAGAAGAAAGCTCTGCTTTTGTCAGAAGTCTCATGAAGACCTTTGAGATGGGTGTAATGTCCCCTACTTAATGTGACCATTAGGCTCAATAGATTAGCCTATGACAGGAGCTTCCATAGGCTAGTGGAGTGGTTAGGGAGCTCATTTGGCATTATTTTCAGGAGTTACTAACTTTAGTAAGTCAATGGGAGTCAAGTGATATGGAAATTTCAGGTGTTTGGCTTGGTAGATTTGGTTGAGCTCTTTCCAATGAGCTATCATACATGGCATTCTGAGTTCGACTCATGATTTTAATGCCAAAGTTAATTTACTTCATTATAAAGTGATAATTAAATAAAAGACTTATCAATTAAGTCACTTTATTATAAAGTTGTTTTAAAAAGGTATTTCCGATTTATCCCACATTGCTTATGCAAATGAAGTTGATTCCTAGGGGGGACTTTATATTCTCTTGGCTGGAATGAGTTGGGGCATGCTTGGATTATATTATTATTATGCCGTTGGATTTCTAGGAAATCTAATTGTTGAGCTTGGAGGATGAAACCCCTCTTTGCTAGCATTCTCTTTGCTGTTGAAAGATACAGTCAGGAGGATTATCGGGTGTTTTCATTTAGGAAACACAGTGGGATTTATTCGTGATTTTACACATGATTTAAGAGCTCTGAAGTTCAGGTTATGTAGCCGTGAATAGTGTTTTTGCTACAGTGGCCGTGAATAGTGATTTTGCTAGAGTGTGTGAATAGTGATTTTGCTACTGTGTGCGTGCACAATGTTTTGCTATAGTGCTTGTGAATAGTGAAATTGCTATAGTGTCGTGAATAGTGCTGCTACAGTGCATGAACATTGTTGCATTGAGTTTTCTTGCCCACTCTTGATGGTAAAAAAGTTGGGATGTTGTCATTTCATTTGCAGATCACTACTTCTAGGTTCCTTCCATCATACTGTTCATTTTAGGCATTGTAATTGTTAAATATCAGTTTGAATATTTGTTGCAGCCTATAAGACAATTGTATGAAAACATTTCTATTGCAAAATCAATATTTTATTAGCAAATAAGGAGGTTCTTGACTTTGCATATTGATTGTTGTATGTTGCTAAGTGTTTGTCAAAATGCCATTTTGAAAATTACACTCTAATTGATAATACTTAGTGGTTTGCAAGTCTCCTCAAAAAACAAAAAAGGGGTGGTTATTACAATGTGCCCATATCTTGGCAGTTGTCTTGTTGGATGGAATCTGAGAGAGCTGATCATCAGCTACGGATAATTTGAGAAACATCACTGCCTCCTAATTATTCAGATCCCATGTATCTTAATCAGTACTGGGGGCAATCAAACGTTATGTAACACTGAGAACAATTTGATCGATATTTCGATATTCAAAAATTGCTATGGTCCGCTGCTTCCAAGTGCCATAATTCCAACCATTGAATTTTGAATTGCTCTCGAGTAGAATATTGGTCAATGATGCCATAGGATGTTTTCCAATGAAAAAGCGTGAAAATTTGTGAAGGCACATTTTTCAAGGAAAAAAATGGAAGACCCCAAAAATTTGAAGGGGTGCCCAAAAGAGAGTTCAAAAAACCCAGAAAGGATATGTTTCTGGATTCGCTGGCTCAAAAATCAAGGCACCCAAAAAATTTGACGACAACCTAGTTGAGCTCTCAAAAAACCCACCAAGAATTTGAAATTAGTAAAAAATCGAGGTCAAAAAGTAGGATTTTCAAGCAAGTCCCTAGTTGGTGGCCATGGAAGTCAAAGTTTGTAGGAAAAATGAAGTTTTCTGGTGTAAAAAGTCCCTTTTTTTTTTTTTCCGCATAGGGGCGTTTAGTTGAGGCAACATTGAGAATGAAGATGTGATACAAACAGAAGGGCTTGTTCACCCCAAAAAAATGCCATTGAAAAATGGATGCGCAATCGTAGAAAACAGTCCATGCATACCGCGATTTTGCACAAAATAACTAGTCACAACAACTGCAGTGCAAGCATACAAGGAAGCCCGTGTAGTCACTAATTTTTTGACAGAAAATCGCAAGTTGCAAGCAGAAAATCATGATGTTTCCAGACGCGATTTGTAGAGAAAATTGTGAGCAAAACCCTCAGTGCAGTAGCCACGATTTGCAAAGAGATCTATTGGAAAAGACTTGATGTGCAGAGAGAGTGCCGTCTATAAAAAAAGTTGCGATGTGTGCAAAGAGAGCACGATTTTTACCAGTTGCAAATAGAAGAAAAACGACCGTTGATAAAAAAAACCTTCGTTTTGGATGAACATGATTTTCAGATTGTCAAACCCTAGCCAAGAACCAGGTGAGAATAGAGGAATTTCTTGAAAAAACAGAAGCCTGAGATGGGCTTTAGAGATAATATTAGAAATAATATCGAAAAATCTTTAGCAAATAATTTTAAAATGAAAATATAATTTTTTTGAAGTATTGGCTCTTATACCATATTATGAAGTAATTGGTAAAATGCTTGTTATTAACAGAGACTGAGAGGTCAATATATACAAAGGAATGGAGCGATGTTTCCTTAGGAAACAATCGTAAAAAATAGAAACTTTCTATTCTAGCTAAGAGAAGACTAACAATTATTTATAGCTAACTAAATATGATAAACATTCTAATATTTACAATAGATTACAAATAGATTACCATTAACTAATAATAGACGCTTATCTATTATCGTAATAAGAATCTTACCTAGTTTAGGACTCATGGAAGGATTCAGTTATTGGATCGAAGGATGGATGCCATACTGGTCCCAACTCCATTAGTTCTTGCATAGTATTGTATTTCTGTCATGTACATTGTCAAAAAATTTAAAAATGCTACAAAAGAACTTCATACGCGGATAGATTTTTACATCACTGCCTAGATTATGGCACCAAGTGTTTGTAATCCATGTGTGCAAATTGGATAGGCTCAGCCAGAATCCTCAAGTGGCCTATGAACCCCAAAAATTTATTATTCAGTCATATCTCTGGAATTACACTCCCCCAGACATACAGTGAGAGAGGCATCAATACATTGAAAAGGTTGAAGCCTTTGCTTAGGCCAGTCATGTTCTACTTTGCTACCTAGAAGATTTGCCAGATCTAAAGATAAGCACTCCTTATTAACAGACAGAGGTATATTGAGCTCCCTGTGTCGCAAAGCATGCTGTGGCCTTGCTTCGAGCCTAGGCATTGGCTGCAATGCCAAGCCCTATATTTTGACCTCCGGTAGCACATGAAGGCTGTATTACTCTGCTCTAAGGTCGCAGGTCAGGTAAACATCCCTTTGCCTTGTCTAACCAATCTTCAGGACACTGTTGCCCATATCCAACAAAAATTCGAGCTGAAGTCCCTGCCTTTGAATCAAGCTGCCTTTGCCATGGAAATTCACCATATGAGCTTCTGCCCACAAAGCTAAAGCCCTAGTTTCAGTTGCTCACCACAGGCATGACATATTGGGGATCTAGAATATAATATTAATTTCTTTGATCTTCGATCTTTTTACCATATATTAATGATCACACTTTTCTTATTATATTTTATTAGATTAGATTTTGTATATGTATTCTTACTAATTAGAAGAAGAGTATGCAGCTTGAGAACTTTGTTATCATTTATAAACCGGTAATTAGCTCATTAACTTATTAATGATTGTATTTCAGTGCAATGTCAACAAACTCAAATGCTATGTTTTTGGGGAGATTAATAGTTGGAGCTGGAGTAGGTCTTGCTGGGCCTGTCACATCATTATATGTAACTGAGGTAAGTGTTACAGAAATAGGTGTTCAATATGCATACAAATTACAAACTATCTATTGCAGTGGCATCTTCTTTTTCTTTCTAGTCACATGCACATACACCAGTATATGAATTTATACATAACTTATGTAAGTGAAATAGACAACATCTAACGTTTTTATTTTTCTCTTCTAATGATAGATCTCACCAGCACATGTGAGGGGAACATATGGAAGCCTTTGTCAAATTGCAACTTGCGTAGGTATTCTAGGAGCTTTGTTCATTGGCATCCCTGCAAAAAGCATTCCAGGATGGTGAGCTTCTACAAAGTAATTTTATTGCTGATATCTTGAATGAGCACAATCCATACTCATAATAGATAATTCTGGAAGGAATTACAGGAGCTTACTTGTAATAGATAATGCTTGAAGGAATTATAGTGGATTTCTAGTGGCTGGGCTTTGGTTTTGCAGTTTCATTTGCCTCTTTTTAAAGTGCTCTTCTTTGTTATCCAGTTATATTTGTTTGTATTTCACTTGTTTGCTGCTGCTGCCAACAAGCACTATAAGTACTATTTTGTTTGATGCATTTGAAGCTGGATTTGTTATTAGGTGGCGGGTGTGCTTCTGGATGTCTGCTATACCGGCAGCTTTATTAGCTTTGGGAATGGAACTTTGTGCTGAAAGCCCACAATGGCTAGTCAAGGTTGTTTTCTTTTCTGATAATTTGATTTTATGTAAATTTGCATGAATCTGCTATGTTGAATTTATTTCTACTTTCAGAAAAATTAAATATTAATTGATACCATCCACAGGCATTTTTTTGGCCTTCCTTAACTTGAATTAGGTCAAGAAAATTGAAGCTAAGGATTATTTGATTGATAAGTAGGACATATTTTTCCACAGCAAGTCAAATTATGATATTGCTATCAAGATTTAACTCTGTAGTTTTTGAGTCAAACTCATTGACTCATGAAACATGAGTAGTCATTCACATGAATCCATCTCTCTTGAGAATAAATGAAACACTTAGCACTGATTGGATCTAGGTGATGCTCACAGAGGTGAGGCAACGGGACTTCTGGGGAGGTCTGTGGAGTTTCCTCCATGGTTAAACCCACTCTGCTTGCAACCCCATTCGCAAAACCTTCACCAAGTGTTGTGCCTTATGAACCATTCACGAGTTAATGAGTTTGACTAAAAAACTACAGAGTTAAATCCTGATAGCAATATCATAGTTTGACTTGCTGTGGAAAAATAGGTCCTACTTATCAATTGATGAGCTTATGGGGCTTTTATGAATGGTTCATAAGGCACAACACTTGGTGCAGGTTTTGCAAATGGGGTTGCAAGCAGAGTGGGTTTAATCATGGAGGAAACTCCGTAGTTAAGTGCACTCGAGCTGGAGTAGTAGTGGGATGGGTGACCTTCCAAGAAGTCCCAGTGCTTCACTTCTGTGAGCATCACCTAAATCAAATGAGTGCTAAGTGCTTCATTTATTCTCATGATAGATAGATTCGTGTAAATCACTACTTATGTTTGATGAGTCAATGAGTTTGACTCAAAAACTACACAGTTATATCCTGATAGCAATATTATTTGATTGGTTGACATATCATATAACAGTTGCCTTACTTTCCAGGAATTGCTAATGTTCTATATCAAGAATTTGACAGACATATACTTGATTGGAAATGGTTAATTACATTCCTCAGTTCTTGAAACAAGAGATTCAATCATTAGTTAAACCCCTTTCAAAACTAAAATTGCTAGGACATATCCATTAATTTAGTCCAGTCAAAGTAATCATTTAGATGTTGCACATATGCATGTTATTTCCAGATTTGGACGGTATATAGGATGACATTCTGGTTTATGAGAAAGCTTGTTGTGCGGTCTATGAAGGAATATGGTTTTTGAAAAGGAAGTTGAAATTTCAGGCAAAAATGAGTATGTCTATCATATTTGAATTGCTTGTTTTCATAACAATGGAGGATTCATCTTCTGGCAACTCCTTTTGTTCTTTGCTAGCTTTGTTTTAAGTTTGGACACACTGAGTCTGTATAGAATATAGCATCTTCAGATCTGCTGAAGCATAATTCTAATTTGCATGAGTGATGATTATTGTCAATCAAGATGAAGCCTCTTTATTGCTAATGACAAATCAGATTGTGAACTACTAAGCAATAATCTATATAATGGTTACTAAACAACCTGTAATAGTTGTCAGAGGGGGACATGAAAGCAACTTTGTGTATACAGTTTTCATATAACTATTGTGCCTTCTTGGTGGATATTAGACTCTAGGATCTAGTTTTTATGAATTTGCATGAGTGACTATTGTTCCTATATAAAACTTAGTCTCGTTTGATTTGCTGAAGTAAAATTTAATTTTGCAAGAGTAATGATTACTGTCAGTTAAAATGAAGCCTCTTTATTGGTGATGACAAATTGGATTTTGAGCGCTTAGGCACTCAAGCTATATGATGGCAACCAAATTTTTTTCTAAAGGGATGTGAGAGCAACATTGGCTATACAGTTTTTACATAACTATTGCGCTCGTTTGTTTTGCCCTCTTATTATCTGCTCACATGTTACTTAGGGAGTTTTTGCAATATTTTATATTGTAGTTCTTGACTACACTACTGACATCTTTGTTCCTCACCTTATCTTAAAATAGCAATCAAGATTGGCTGAAGCTGAATGTGAATATGAGAGGCTTTGGGGAGCAGCAAATGTGAAGTTAGCTATGGCAGAGATAACCCGTTCGGATAAGGGAGAAGAAACTGAAGATGTTAGCTTTGTAGATCTTCTAAGCAGGCGGCACCGGAAAGGTATGAAATATAGATAAGTGTTGATATCACAAAAAGCAAAAATAAAATTAAAAAATATTCAATTTAACTCAATTATGCATATTAGCCACCCCATTTTTGGTCATGGTCTCTTTGTACCAGTTTGCTAAAATGTACTGTGACTAATAAACCTCATTGAACTGTGCAAGATATGTTTGCCCTTTTTATGTTTCATTTGCAAGAACTTTATATGGAAGGGCTGCTTTGGCTTGTAATGCCCCCTTGCTCTACCACTCTATATTTTGCTCTAACTTCACAAAACTAGATAAAGAAAGCATATAATATTTTTATGGGTACATTCTTAAGAATAACATGAGCTAGGCCTGTTCTGGAAACCTGCAATCAACTTAGGGAACATTGCAGTCACTGTTCATGAAATAAATCTATTATTAGAACAGGGAAATCATATATTCGTCAATAAATGGTAAATCTGATTTGTATGTGAATTTCAGTCATATAAGATATGGAATAAGGAGGCTTGGTAGGTTTTCTTAACCATTCTCCCTTTATGAAATCCCCTTTCATTCTTACATGGTTGGAGCTCTCTGGGTTTGCCAACAGTCCCTCAACATACTGGCTGGAGCTCTTTGGAATTGTCAACAGTCCCTGTTCGCTACTGTAGCAGGGTGCCCCTGAAGCTGTTCTCCCTTAATACAGATTCCTTGTTTCCTGTTTTTGATGGATTCTTGCAGTGCTGTTATGTATATTTAATAATTATTAGCATATAACAGAGATGCACATATATATACACATGTATAAAAGCTGAAGATTGATCTCTACATTACCACAGGAAATTGGAATATTTGCAGATAACAATTTGATCTGTATATTTCTCTTTCATTGTTTGATCTGAATATGTGATAATTCGTCTGCTGGCGTCTTGTGTCTTCGAGGCTGATTTACCGATGAGGGTTTTATGATCTGTGATGATTGATAATTGCTTCTTTGATCCACTTCTTGTTTTGTTCAATGTGATTTGCAAATTATTGTTGTAATGCATAATCACTGTAGAACTCAATCTGATTCCTTTTATTAGATTTATCCTTGATCAATTTATCTACCTTTCTCTTTTCCATTGTAATCCTCTCTCTATATATCTTAAGTGCCCGATTAAAGAGATGTCTTTTGGAGGTTGCCAACTTGCCGCCCCTTTGGAAGTAGTTACAACCCTTCCTAAATCACAACTCTTCCTGAACAGCTGGCTTCTAAATATCAAATTTTGTTAAATTCTTATTTCAACTATCATTTAGTCCCTTTCTTATATCCCTGCTGTCATGCTAAGACATTAATAATATTATCTAATAATGATCGTTGTCGCGTGCTCTGCTTTTTCTGAGTGCTGGCTGCTAATTTAATTGTTCTCAGTGATTGTTGGATGCCCCCACTCCACAATAAATTCCCCTTATTTATACCTTTAATAACTGGGTCACATCCTTTTGTTTTGAAGGGATGTGTCGTTTCATAAAGAATTCGCTGCCTTTAATTATTTGAATGCTGGTCCAGTAGCATATAAATGATGTTGATTTATCATCAATAAGAATGTTGATGCTTAGCCAATCACAAGAAAACATTATCTAATTAATCATGGGGCTTCCTTTATATTTCAAATTCACAGTTCACTCATAATATAGAGGGAAGTCGGCCCATGATCTGTATTATTTTAACATTGTAAGTTTTTTTTGTTTTTACTTGTCATGGTTGAGTCTTCTCCTTGGACTCAACCATTGGCATATCTCCTCCACCTGCAAATATTAGTCACTATTGCACCCCCTTCACACACTTTGCCTTAACCCCTCTTTTCCTTGCCCTTGTGCAACTTTGAAGTTTTAAATTTTGTTTTGTTATTTGAATAGTGTTTGTACTTCTACACTTAATTAATTTGCTTTTTTTACGTGGTATCAGACCTAATGGAAGAGTAATTCATGCCATTTATTTAATCTCAATATTCAATTGCTTAACTAAAGACCTGGTTTAATATTGTATTCTTACACACAAAGCAGGACAAGCTTCTTGAGGTATCAAGGATTGCAGTGAGGATAGTTTCTACGTCAGTACTTCTAATTATGCCTTATTTTGTTAACAGTTGTCTTAACTGGAGCAGCAATATTCATATTTCAGCAACTATCTGGAATAAATGCTGTATTTTACTTCTCTTCTACAATCTTCAAGAGTGCAGGAATACATCCTGATCTTGCAAATGTTTGTGTGGGAATAGCAAACTTATCAGGTGCTTGCAAAAGAAATAAAAATCTATACTTCCCCTTTTCATTCCACTTTTTATATGGGAAGAGTAATTCTTTGCATTGCTTCTGGGTTTTCAGCATCCATAATAGCATCATTTTTGATGGATAAGCTGGGGAGGAA
This sequence comes from Cupressus sempervirens, assembly GCA_028749045.1. Taxonomy (NCBI): domain Eukaryota; kingdom Viridiplantae; phylum Streptophyta; class Pinopsida; order Cupressales; family Cupressaceae; genus Cupressus; species Cupressus sempervirens. Next base: position 65,623,740 of record CM053788.1, read on the forward strand.
AATACTGTTACTATGTAGCTTTTTTGGCATGGTGGGTTTTGAGTACAAACTTTTTAAAATAATTTTCTGCTTGTTGGAAGCTATTGTCTTTCAGTTAATGGTTTTGTGATTCACTGCCTCAAATGTTTGTGAATCAGGGTGTAGCAATGGCAGTTCAAGCAACTGCAGCAAGCCTGACAATATCACCATTTGGAAAGGCCTTTGTTTCGATTGGAGGAACGTTGGTGTAAGTTGATACACAGTTAAGCATGTATTCATGGTGTGATCATTATTTATAGTTTTAGTCATTATTGTGATTTGATAAAAGGTGCAGCTTTTAAGTTGAATCTTAGGAGTGTTATATATTAAGAATTATGTCTTTTAGCTAGCAATTAGGTCAAGGATTCAAACACAGATTCTGAAGTAGAACACAAGAGTAAAGAATAACTTAGTGAACTTAAGTGTTAGAATTGAATGGCGAAAGAGATTTCTGCCTATGGAAATAGCTATCTGGATTTTTTCTTATGGTGAAACATATCTTTCTGTACATGTTTTGCTTCTGAAGAGCTAAGAAGTTTAGAATTAATGTTGTGGATGAGTGTTTGTATTTGCTTTTGTGTAAATACTTTTAGAAATATAAAGTCACTATGTGACCAGTAGGCTTTCTTACAATTGAATGTATGCATTCCGAGATAGTTCACTGCAAAAATAAGGAAGCTACAGCAGAAGAGTACTAAATTAAAAAAGCTAGCATCCTGATAATACATGCAAAAGCCAAATAACAAAATATTAACAACTGATTGAGGCATAATTAGTTCCCTATTGTTCAGCCAACCTGAACAACAAACATATATGTGTAACGGCAATGTCTAACTGTACATTATCTAAAGACTAATACTGCTCGTTAATGCTAAATTTGATATGGTCAAGTTTATCAGATAACTTTAAATTTGACAAGTTTATCTCTACTAGGTGGTTTAGTTTTATATCTGCAGTAGAACAATAATAAAAATGAAAGTCTTCATTATGAAATGACAGATGTAGTCGTTATGACTTTCAATGTGTGATTTTATGATGGAAAAATGGTTTCTTCAGCATCTTGAGGACCCCTTGATTATCACAAAAGATTGAAGTTGGTATAGTTGAATCAAGTTGGTTATTGCTGTAACTTGCTCTCCCATAAAACTACTTCTGACTCAAGAGTAAATATATATCTAATGGTAGATTGGCAAGTGTGAAGTATGCTGGAAAACGAGCCATACTTGAACCAAAGATGGGACTGGTTAACAAAAGGGTCAGTCAGAGCACCCCAGCAGTAACAAAGGGTCCTCATTTGGCTCCTAACTAGTTATTAACAAATTTAACATAATACGAGAGCTTCAGATTTGCAATTTGTAATACCCCCATTTCGAAGTAGGATTCAATAATAAATAATACAATAAAATAAAATATTATATAATTACAAGTTAATTAAATTTAATGAAATGTTAGGAGACATGCAATGGCCCGCTCAAACTTGAGATATAAAAGGGAGGAGTTCATTTGAAAGAGAGATATTGAGGACCGAAGATGTGAATCAACAAATACTTAACAGGAGAAAAGAAGAACGAGAAAAAAGAAGAAGAAATTGACTCCTTCAAAAAATAGCAATGATGAAAGCTTGCAACCCTCTCAAACGGCAACAATGATGAAGGGTGTAATGTTCCGTTCTAATGTTTCCTTATGAAGTCCCGTAGTATGCTTTAGGTAGTCTTCTCGTGTGCTTCAAGTAGTTTGCTTGTGTGCTCCAAGTAGTATCCCTTAGTGCTTCGGGTGGCCAGTGCTTCAGGTCAGTGCTTCAAGTAGTTCTCCCTTAGTGCTTTGGGTGGCTAGTGCTTCAAGTCAGTGCTTCAGTCAATGCTTTGGGTGGCCAGTGCTTCAGGTCAGTGCTTTGGGTGGCCAGTGCTTTAGGTAGTTCTGCCTTAGTGCTTCGGGTGGCCAATGCTTTGGGTCAGTGCTTCAGGTTAGTGCTTCTAGTCAGTGCTTCAGGTAGTACGGTATTACCTTAATGGCAGTACGGTAGAGTGTATGGTTGTACGATGTTTGTATGGTAGTGTGTAGAGTGTATGGTCGTATGATAGTGTAAGTGACCGTACGGTGGATGCCTGAAGGTTGTATGGTTCTCCCTGGAGGCCGTACTATGGAATGTCACTATGGTTGTACAGTGTGGGGAGAAGACAAGTTGTACGGTATGATAGCAGCAATATAGTTACGAAGTTGTCCAAGTTGTACAGTTGCAGTACAGAAGATGCACTTCGTGATGTGGGGGATGATGGTGTATGGATAGAGGAGGAATGCTGAGTTATGCAACCATAAATTTATAGATCCGAATTCATCAATAAACCAAACAAGAATGGAGATTGAACACGAATATCCTTCAATTAATATTTGCAATAAGATGGTGCTCTAATTTGCTAGATCCGAATGAAGTATTACATGCAATGGAATAGGGTGAGAGGGTTGAATCCCACCGAAACCGAATAAGCCAAGTAGGGAAGATCTTTCACTTCCGAAATGGTGAACAACAGAGAATCCCAACGGGAATTCGCAATACAAAATAAATAATCAGAATGCATACCTACAACTACATACAAGCCGTGCTTAAATAACTATCAGGGAAAGAGGGTGTACAAAGATAGTCGACAATAAAACCTACCAACGGAAACTAAAATAAAAATAGGTTTGAGATATATTAAATCAATCGGAACCACAAATACAAATAATAATTTGGGCCCATATTAATTAATTAAAGTAACTAATTAAAGGTCCTTTTATTATATTATTTAAATTTTGGGACCAGTGAATTAATTAATTAAATTAAATTATTACTTTCAAATTTGGGGACATGACAAAGGGTCGTGAATCTTTCAATAGTGGTAATTATGAAAGGTTGTGAATCTCTCAAAGGCGAGAAGTGACGAAGTGTGGTGACCCTTTTGAAGGTGGTAATAGGGAAAGGATGTGAACATTGCAAAAGGGCAGATATGATGAAGAGATGTGACACTCCCTCACATTGGAGGATATAACAGGGAGAATGATTAATTTGAGGAGGAGATTGAAGGGAGGTCAGTTTGGGGATTGAGAGGAGATCTAAGGTAGATCAATTTGGGAAAAATAATATATTATTGTCAAAGGAAACAATGAAAAGTGGTCACTCAATTCATATGAAAGGTGGTCTCTTTCACCAATGAAGTATGAAGGAGATCATTCCAATCATTCAAGGATCACAGATCATTTGTCACTCATGATTTTATCCAAACAAATCCTTCATCCATCAATCATTAATCCCTTAAGAAATCAAGCAAACATCAATCAGCAAGGTCAAGCAAACAGTCATCAAAGCCTCATCTATCACCACTTCATCATGGGATCAAGAAAACAAATAGTTCAGCAATCAAATTGCCATACATTCAACCATCATTCACCAATATTACAAACCCACATTCATTACATTATTGCTTAACAATCTTTAATCAACAGTTAATTAATCCTAACTCATCAATACCTCGAATCATCAATCGAAGAAGAGATGGTTCTCATACACATATATCTGAGTATAAGCAGCAGATCAGATTGATATAAGGAAAAACAGAAGACTTGTGCATATCAAGTATTTGCTATGTAATAGGGATAATGTTATTATGTATCTATACTCCCTAATATATCTTTTACAAAGATGTTATACATTTTGTAAATCAATTATGTTTCTTTAATTAATAAATAACTTTATCTATTCTTTATTCTTACAAACAATCATATGAGAATGAAAGGAAATATGTTTTAGAGAGGCAGCAGTAGAATGGTTCCCTTGAATTAAGCAGGTCATTGTAATGTCCCCTTTTTGGGGCATTAGGAATTCCCAAGTTAAATTAATATAATATTAAATTTAACTTATGAGAGTTTAAAGAAAATTTATAAAATAAGTCAATTTAATATTATAGAGGGAGGTAAAAGAAGACAAAGACGGAAAAGAGGAAAGACAGAATGGGGAGTTGAAGAGTCACTGTTTGAGCATTAAAGAGGAAGTCTCGTTCATTTTCGACTATGCTTGGTTTATTGTTCGTTTGGAGAATTTGAGTTTCTCTTGGAGAAATATTGGGAAAGATTACATCTTCCATTTGAGACCTGAGGACATCAACCTTCAATCAATTTTCTAGATGGATTGGACGTAGCCCCGATTCATCATCTGTGGTGGATTTAAGTCAGAATTCACCCTTGAGACTACAGGTGCATTTTATTGTTTATTTCCAATCTGACTGTATTTCCGTTTTTAAGATTGGAATAATGTTTGTTACTGCATTGCTGATGTATAATGCAATAAAATATTCCTTAGGAATTTGTATGGATTTGCTGGTTATGATATTGTATTGCTGAAAATCATAATACAGTAGTAATTTTGGAGGTCTTCTACATGAGCATTTGTCATTTTAATCTGAAAGTTTATTGCATGAGCTAAAAGTATTGGGAAAATATCTTTTGGGATACCCAGTGATATCAGAGCATCAACCTTGCCATCGTGTTGGGTCTAATCAAAGGTTTAATGAATTACAGAGTTATTTGTAGTTCAGAATTTTAAAATCTGAGTTAGATTGCATCAAGGAAAAAAATTATATTAGAGGGTTGGCAAAGTTTGGAGCTGATACATTCTGAAGGAAATATTATATTACTTTTAGATATATGTTAACTGCAAATCATAATCTCTTGCAGTGAATATATTTGTTTGAGCAGTTAACCTTTCCTTGAATTTAAACGTCAGACTTCAGTTTTAATATATTGACCTGGGTAGACCGATAAGTAATGTTTGACACTTGATTTAGAATGATGTTCACATGGATGTCATTGGTTTCTGCAGATGGTCCTCTGTGACTAAACTTACCATGAATGCCATGAGATGTACTATTACAGGCATTATAAAAATATGGAGCTTGTTAACATCTCTTTCCGCTGAGGTAGCATTCCCATAATAAAGAGTAGTTGCCGACGAGGCCCATTATATTGCTAGCCTGAATAATTTGAAGAACTTTGTATTGGCCGTTTTAGTCCTTGTATTCATTTTTCCGAATGAATGATATCTACAGGTTCTTGGGTTCAGAAGCTGTTACATAATGGGAGTGACTATTCGTTTCAGTTTTGCCATATATATCATTGGTGATTGAGATTTTTGCCAGGCATAGTCGTGGGTGAAATGTTTGTAGGTCACACTTAGATTGAAAAAGACAGGAGTTTGCAGTCTATAGTTGACATAATTAAAAACACTGATGTATGTACAAGCGAGCTTGCAAGAAAATTTGAATTTGCCGATAGAATGTGAATAGGCGTTTGGAACAATTTCATTCAGCATGATGTTCAGAATTAGAAAAGGAGGAAAATCTAGTGGTCATGGTTGTTTCGATGACACAAAAAAAACCCATTTGAGAAATAAACGGCAAACAATATCTTATGTTTGAAGGATATGTAGATGCAATTTGTGCCATTCATTTTATGAGGACAGTGGAGGGATGATGAAAGTCAAATGCTCCAGATAAGGTTTTTTAATCAGGAGTTATTGTTTTGTTACCACGTTGAAAGCGACACCTTGATATGAATTGTCGTGTTTGCTTGAAGACAGGGGAATATGAATGAGGAGATTTTCAGACAAGTGTAGGGTGATCAGAAGTTGCAGGGAGGCATTACAAATAGATTATTATGCCATTTCTCAAATTATCATGAGAAAATTATAGACTAACAAGAGTGGAGATGTTCGTATATTGGGGGAAAGCATCGCATTTGTGGAAGAATATTTAAATTTGTCGTTACTTAAGAACGTTCATTAGGTCGTGTAACTTCCAACAAATTATTGAACCTTGGCGGAAACATTTAGAGAACTGTTGCTGTTAAGAGATGATTGCATCTAGCCCGACCTTTGCAAATTCAGAATTCCGTCAGAGTTGGTGCTATCTTCAGTGTTCGAAGAATATGTCCAGGATGGAATAAGTCAGGTAATTAGGAGAAAGGGGGGCATTTCGTCAAGATTCTTTCAGGAAGTGTAGATGAAGCAGAATAGACAGACGCACTGTTGAAGCTCAATGTTTACTACAAAGATTCAGTTTATTGGAACACCTACCAATTTTAGGAAAGCCAACTACCTTGGGTGTCCATGTTAAAGGAGAACAACCTGGAACTATCAAAGTGGAGATTATTCACTATGTCATGTTCATACAAGAGGATCTTCTGAATGATTGGAGCCCAACTTAAGGTGCTGAAGACGATATATCATGGTCTTGGTAGCCTCATTGATCCGATTAAATTTCAGTTGCATCCATACTCTTCATTGCATGTGCAACATTTTGCATTCTGTTGAAGCTCAACATTTACTACAAAGATTCAGTTTATTGGTACACCCACCAATTTTAGGAAAGCCAACTACCTTTGGGTGCCCATGTTAAAGGAGAACAACCTGGAACTATCGCAGTGGAGATTATTCACTGTATCGTGTTCATACAGGAGGATCTTCTGAATGATTGAGGCCCAACTTATGGTGCTGAAGAAGACGATATTTCATGGTCTTGGTAATTCAATGCAAAACGTTTGACATTTCTTCAAACACTTTGCATGAAACCTCTATCTCGCTGTCCTTTATTTTTAGGTTACTTTTGCTCGCTTGTAATGGTTTCAAATTTAGATTAGATGCTTGCAAATGGTTATTAGATATCCAAGTAAAGAACTGAAGTATAGATGCAATCTTTATTGATCATTAAGGTCCATACATATGATTTCTACATGTGAAATGTGCATCGACAGCCAGTAGACATTTCTACGAACACTTGGCATGCTTACTAGTAACTGAAACACATAACTACAACTTGGCACTTGATCAAACAGTGGTGGTGCAACCTTATAACTCCTTATTTAATACCAAACTGTTTACAAAGAGCACTAATAAATCTGAAGTAAACTTCCAATATCCAACTAATGCCTGCAATGAAATGTTGCAATTTGTTATGCCAATTCACAGGAGATTACAATTTAAATAAGGCACTTGTAAGTGACTGCTGTAGGAATCAGTTTGCAGCTGATCAGTCTTGGGGCCACGCACCAGCAGTGCATTTTTTCCAACTCTATGCAATTTGCAACTATTATATATAAAACACTGCCCAAACAAGGAAGTGCCCAAACTCCTCCATGCTAAACCTTCATGCATCTGCCAGGAAAAGCACCATCTATATATACAAGATTTATTCATGCCCTCAAATCACAATGGCTTAAGTTGACATCATCATTAGACACAAGTTAGAGGGAACATAGCATGCAAGTACATTGAGATCTTAAATTAGACTTCACCACTTTTATTTTTCTAATTCAACATTTTAATCTTAAAATTTCTTATAGATTCATCTCATTGCACAAAGGCTAGATGGACTACTTACAAACAGAAATCTATATCTTTGCAATGACACATTTGGATCAGTTTCATATAGCTCAGCCATAAAATTTTAACAAGCCCCGATGGAAGAGCATGTGATTTCATTGGTGCTATGACCTAGGTATATCTTTGCATTAGCTACTACTTAGGTCATACCCACAGTAGTATAGAAGACTTCTTTTATGAAGTCAATCTAGTATCTCACTATTAACGTAGGCCACTAATAATATTTGCATATATAATGCAATATACTTAATAGGTGTAGAAGCAAGATGATACAAGTTTTCTTTACCATAGTTCAGTTTCATTTTTGTACAATGCAGCCTAGGAATAAGTATTCTCTTATAGTAGCATTGTATGAATTGAGAATAGCCAAAACAACACAATGAATATCAGCTCTAAACATCATTACTGGCTTTTGGCACTAGTACTTCGATTATATCAATGTCATGATAAAATAGCTCGCAATCCTTGTCTCCCTGATAATTAAGAAAAGGGATTATAAAATGAGGACATGGATGCTGCTATACATACCGAGGATAATGGCAAGGTTATCAAGTTTATAACATCTAGATCTTTATATGGCATTGTTCGCTAAATATTTTGTAAGCCGCTGTAACCAAAACTTACAAAATGGGAACTTTAGGCAACGGTGTAGTGAGACAAGTCTCTCCTCTCAACAATAGGGGAGGCTCCCTTCTTACCATAGGTGGCTACTAATTGGAATTAACAAATGGGTGGTTCATGGGATCAATTCCTCTTTTTTCAGGAATGATCTTATACTAACAACTATTTGCAATTTAACAAAAATAATCTACTGCTACGGTAATACCGGTGGCTTAACGGTTGATGTGAGACCAACCTTAAGACAATAGTTATAACTTAATTTGTGTGATTGATAGCAAGAACCCAAAGTCTCCTACAAGCAATCTCTTTGAAACAAAATGAGGAACAACCAACAAAGCTCAAAGTCTTTGCTCAACTATTCAGATATGAAATAATATACGAAGGAGTAAAGCTCAAAGTCTTAAAATCCTAGTACTTGCAGCCACTATTAAACTATATCAATCTTGTTTATGAAAGTTCAAAGACTTTCAAGAATAACATCAAATACTCAAATGCTTCACAAAGAAAGAAGTAACAAAGATGAATCAGTCAATGCAATGTAAGAGACAAAGACTAATTCCAAATATCACAACACAAAGTTTGAGAAAAGCTGCTTCTTTATTCACTTCAAAGATTTGCAACAAGAAATACAAAGCTTTCTAGTTACAAGCCCAAGGTTCTCGTATAAAAAAAAAGATCATTATTTACAATGAGCTCTCTCCTTTATATAGAAAAAACGAAGAGAGAAAGGTGGAGTGAAAAGTGGAACAACTTCAACCACTTTGGCTTATCTCTAACTAACTACCTTGACTTTATTCAAAGTTGCATGCCTAATGCGATTGCAACCTAACTACATGAGCTGATTGTACAAGTACATGTTATCATGTACTTGCAACATAGATGTTCTTTACATGCAACTTTCTTACTACTATTCTACTTAAAGCATATGAAAAATTGAAATGTTCATAGTCTCAACAACTTTTGTAAATTATGTAGTGAATTTCGCACAACTTTGGCATTGGGCTCACTGGTGTACTCAACAACCATTATGATCCTTTGATATGTGCTGGCTGCCTCAGAAATTTCCTTGATAGAAATTTCCTTTTTGCTTTGTAATTCATCTAGTGAACACTTCTAGCTTGCAAATGTATTCATTATATTGAGATTGAAATTGTCCGCTTCAAGCTGTAAGCAAATTGCTTCAGTGAACCTTGTGAGAATATCCTCTTCTTTCTTGAGTTCTCCGTTCTCAGTGATAACTCCATATGACAATTTCTTGTAGCATTCATTGATCATGTGTTCCTGCTCATCAATCTTCAATATTGCTGCCTCTGCATCCTTCATGAACTGTTGTAGGACTTGTTCCTTGTTAATCATCAGATGCTTGTAATCATGATACATTTCAATAGATGAGATGACTTCATAATCACATAAACCATCCAAATCAAGCTCCATTACACTCTTCCATGCACCAATGTCACCGTCCAGCAATTGTAATTGTCGTTTAAGTGACCCTTGAATATTACTGAATTGAGCAGCAACTTCGTTTCCTTTCTTCAGCACCTTGTAAATATCACGAACAAGTTGATAACTTTGTGATTCAATGCTGATTGTCCATTCATGTACAACTTGCGCCTTCCTTTTGATCCTTTCAGTATAAGTATCTGGAACAAATTCAGCACTCAAAGAAGACTTCTTCAGTTCCTCAATGATCCCTAGGAGACGTGCATTCTCCTCTTTGAGTTTTCTCTTCTTATCCCATAGATCATCATTCTTCCGAGCTAAGAATTTGATAACCTCATGCACATCCTGTTGATAACTTAGCTTGGTTTGTTTACCCAATTCAACTCTTGTAATTCTATAATCAACAGGTTGCATGTCTTAAGTAGATTTTTCCACAAGTGGTTCAGCTACTTTAGCATACTTAATGTGATTTTCATCAATCACAACTTGAGAAATTGTCTTGGCTTTCTTTTTCTTACAAACCCTTGGTTTGTTCACTTGCTTTTCAGACTTCGTAGGTGGAATTGCCTCTTTCTTTCTCTTCAGTGTGACAGTACTTGTAATAACCCCAATAGGTTATAACTTCTTCAAACACCAAAAACTTTATACTTTAGTTGTTTGACATTTTGTCAAACACTTTGCAAGCAAGCTCTGATACCACTGTAATAAGCCACCTCAAATCTGCCCTCAAAAAAAATGCTGATGAAAGCTCAAGGAATTTCATCAAACAATTCACATGCAAGGGACGTATGACTGATATAGTATTTCAGCTAGCTTCAAATGACTTTCCCTTCAATTTGCATCAATGAGAATCTTGTGCTAGAAGACTACAATGGACTACACAATGACCTAACATGAGTGTGCAACTTATTTTGACAATATTCAATGCATACATATGATCTAAGCATGAGAAATGAACACCTACAGCCAACTGGCATTTCTACAAACAGTTGGTATGCAAACTAACTAGCTAATAAATAATAATATTGAATTGCTCAAATGACACCAGCAATTATTATCTCCTTAATTGCAATGAAATTTTCAATGCTCATGAAATATGGCCAAGACTTTTTTGGCATTTACATGGATTACAAAAAATGATAATGCTGGTATAATGCACACCTACAGCTGAAACTTATCACATCCTAAAAGAAAGCAATACTAACAAAGGAACCTGGTTGTAGATGGCTGTAATAATTTTCTTCAATGTTGCCCCTTTTGCTTTGCTTTTTTCCGATCTGCTTTTTCCACTTGCTTTTTCGATTCTACTTTTTCGGCCTTGCTTTTTTGGACTGCTTTTTCAGTTCTGCTTTTTCGACCTGCTTTTTCGATTTTGCTTTTTCGGCCTGCTTTTTCGGTTTTGCTTTTTGGACTGCTTTTTTCAGCCTACTTTTTCGGTTTCGCTTTTTGGACTGTTTTTTTCAGCCTGCTTTTTCGGTTCCGCTTTTTCGGATTGCTTTTTCGTATCTGCTTTTTCGGACTGCTACCATGTTGAATTTCAAGACCATATCTTTCAATGGCGTCAAGATTTTCAGCTTGAAGGGATTTCGTCGTTCAAACTATTGTGACATAATCTCCAAATTTTTTTCCAATTTCTTTGATATTTCCAAGCATGAATAAATGAGAGCTATCCTCTTTCTTTTAATCCCTTCCTCGCTCCACGCTTCCGTCTTGCCAATGTGGGATAATACATGAGTTTTAATATTACTTCTTTTTTTTCCTTTTACAAAGTCCATGTATGTACTCAAAAGGGGAACTCTTGATTTTTTTATAAAGTGACTTTATAAAATATTTTATAATTCAAGTCATTTTATTAAATTAATTAAATATAAAGTTACTTTTTAATATTTATTTATTTGATAACTTTATAAATAATTAACTTAATACCACTTATTTATTTAATTATAATAATTAATTAGTCATCCTCATAAAATATTCATTATTTTGGACAACCTAATTAATTAAATTAATTAAATCAAATTGCTTCCAAAATGGGGACATGACAGTACTCAACAATGGAGGAAGGCTGAAGATGCATTGGCTGAAGCGGTTGTCACCATACTTAACTCTGGAATAATTTGCATGACAGTAGTTATTGTAGTAGGTGCCTCTGTTTGAATGGCCACAGAAGTAGGACTACTATGTGTAACTTCAGTCATGAATTGCTTTAACTGAGTTGAAGTCACATCAAGCAATGCCGTGGAACGAACAGTGGCAGAAGGAATTGACAAGGAGTATGTATCAAAGACACTCTCATAATCATACTGATCTCCCCCGGTTTTTAATGTAGGCACAACTGAGGGCACAGGCAATGCTGGAGTAATGGTCACAGGATACTCAAGAGATGGATACTCTGTAGAAAATGCATCCATAGCCATGCCCAAGGGTGAATCATGAGATTCATCTGACATTGGTGTTGAATCTGGAAGAGAAGTCACAACAAGAACCTCAAGAGAACATGAAACCAACGGTGAAGGCTCCTTTGATTTCCTTACTTCATCATCACTTGAGTCAACATGAATTGATTGAGTTTCAATCCCCTTTACTTCGAGTACACTCGAGTCCTTTCCTCTTTTGATAGATAGCTTGGGCAAGCTCTGAACAAGAGGTTCAAATGTAGACGATGATGTCCCATCTTTACCTTTACTTTTGATTTCTGATCTCAAACCAATCGGACTAGCAGGATCAAAGGCTTTTCCAGGCTTTATTTTGATGCATTTGAGACCCCTTCTTTTCATCCAAGTGTTGGCATTAGCAAGAATAGTCTGAAATCGATCCCAAATTGAGGTACTTTCCTTGTGTGACCATGTAGGGGGAAGAATGGGTAACTTCTCCACATCTTGCTGAAAATATTCAAGATCTAAGATTTGATTGTTATCCTCAAATCCAGGAGGGATTGATGCCAAGTTGAAATCCACAATGTGCTTCACAATCAATCGAGTATAGTCTGTGCGTCGTATATCCACCTCACTATGCACATCAATCTAGAGATCTTCTAGAAGATGTATGTGTAAGAACTGCTTCCTCATGTAGCCCTCTCCAGTCAAAACAACTCCTGGCTGCAAATCTTTTTAGTGTGATCCTTTGGATTTCAAACTCCATGTTCTTTGATTTAGGCAGAGTATCCAATGAGTACCCACCAATCTTCAATGGGTTACGTGATGAGATCTCCACTTCTGGCTAGTGCAAACTGGATTGATAAGCATGTACCTCCATGAGTTGTCTTGCCAATACCATGAGTATAATTCTATCAGTATGGTACCTTGGCAATGTGTATGGTTCTCCCTTGAAGTATCCAACTTGTAGATATGTGAATTTGGGAAATTGTAGGAATATACAACCATACTCATTTACCTTAATTCCATGCTTCATCAGAGACTTGCTTGTTTGGGAGTTATTTATCAAATAAGCAAATGAAATGCCCAAAGAAGATATCTTGAACCTTTCAGAAATGTATCCGACTTTGCTTCAAAGGCAGTTGCTCATAGTACTCCCACACATGAACTATAGACTTGTCATTTTTTGTTGACAAACCAGAAAAAGTACCCAAGGCAGCAACAATATACACCATGTAGGAGTTCATGTTGAACACACCGGTAGACAACACATTCACTAACTGTTCACAGATTGAATCACTCACTAATTCAGCCCATAACACATTCTTTTTTGACCTTATTATGAGAGATGTACTTATACATCCAGGGTTCAAAGGTGTTTGAATCCTTGAGCCTTGCCAAGCAACTAAGCAGTGTAATGAGGTCATTAATTTCTTCCTTGAAATCACATCAACGCACGCCCTTTATTGGCCATCTAACAAGATTTGGCCTCTTAGTGACCAACCAGTTATCATTGACGAACTTGGTACAATAGGAACATGAAAAATACGATTAGTGGTCTAAGGATAGAGACTATTGTTAGTATTGCCATCCTGATCTTTGATGGTTCGAGAGGGTGTATTAAAGTGCTTTGCACATGCAAGAATGAATTTTGGCTCATGTGTTGCCAAGGGGAAAGTAGACAATAGATGAATATGGCTTCGCTTGGTTCATGTCATATGCTCAGTAGCTTCAACATTGACTCTTGCTAGGAAATCTTCAATGTTCATGTAGGATATGTCAGTATCCCGCACTTTATCACAGTAGGAAATTACTTGCGATGGTGGAATGGAATTGTGATGATGGTCACATTGATACTTCATCTTCTTTTTTCCCTTGCCCTTTGCTAGAGTAGGTTCTCTTGACATTGCAAAATGATACGCTTGCACAACTGTCACATGAAAATCCCATAATGTGAGAACATCTTCATGTGAGGGATCTATGATTAATTTTTTTGATGTAAAAACCGAGTTTCAGATAGGATATGGATAGGGAAAATGAGTGGAATGATTAAGTATGGAGAATGAACAAGTGGGTTAAGCACAGAAAGGCTTAAATATGAGTCAAATAACTAAAAACGAGTTTTTTTAGAGTGAATTGCATATGCGACCAACAAGCTTGAAATTTAGTGAACAAGGGGAAAAATGAGTAACACATTGAGCATCACATGTTTTAACATGTGCAAAATGTGAGACTATCCGGTAGGCATGTGGGAGAAACTTCAACAGTAGGGCAGCCATATGGAGGTACATGGAATGCGTAATGGTGGGGTTTTAACTTGCATTTGCATGTGAGGGAAAAATGATCTTGCCTTTCTTTTAGGAACGGGATTTTACACCCGATTGCATATGCAAGTAAAATGAGACCTTGCATATGCAACGTGGAGAAGAAGACGAAAGATAGGAGGAGCAACTTTATGTACATAGAAAGAGATGCAATTCTAAAAATGGAAATGACAAAGATTTGCAAGAACAATCAAAACAAATATATATAAATGCTTTTAGGAAAATAACTAAAGAAATTAACCTCAACTCCACCAAGAATGAGAAAAACAAGTCTTTATCCAAAACTTGACCAAATTTGAAATAAATCCAAGAGATTTAGGATTTAGATTTGTCCAAAGCCAAAGACTTAAATAGAATTTGAAATCCAAACAACATGGTTTGAATTTGGACATGTGGAGAGGGTTAGAGAAATGCAATGCCCAAAAAGTGGAACAAACTTTGACCTAGCAACTCCATATGCAAAAGCATGTAAAAATGGCGTATAGGGCAAAAATTAAGTTGCTGAAATGATGAAAAACAAGTTTGAAATCAAAATACTTAACCTAGAATGCTTCTTGAAGGTATTCAATGCCAAAAATGCCTTGAAATGCAATGTTTTTGGTGAAGATCATGCCCAAAACGGGCTGTTTTTGGCAAAACACATATGCAATAGCATATGCAAACGCTCTAAAAATTGCCAAGCAGCTTTAATTAGAAAACACGGACTTTGAACGCCTTTTAGAAAGCCATTAACATGTCTCAAAATGTATAGAGGTTGAGGCATTTGCTAGTGTAAAACACAACTTTGGGAGATTATTGCATCATCAAAAACTCATGCGTTTTGCCAAAAATTGCCACCAGCTTTAGATAGCGCAAAAATGCATTTTGGGAAGGCAAAAACACGTGTTCAAAAACATGTGTACTCGCCAAACATCACTACTATATGAAGACCATTTAAACACTTAATGGAAAATGCGTTTTAAAAAGTCATTAACATATATTTACAAAGTACATATTTTGTGATGTCAAAATCGAGGACAACAGGCATATGACTTTACAAGTTCTATTTTTTAGTCTGCTAATAGTTGGGCATTATAATGCCCAAAACTTAATTGAAGGTTCTCAAGAATACATAATTATTTTCTGTACTTTTCAACGCTCACCTAATTGTAAGAGTGTACTTAGTATTAACAGCACCATATGATATTTGTGAGCACCATTTAGCTGAACTTATTATATTGGCAAGATCTTCAAATCTACATGGTTATATTATTTCCATCCATATAGAAAGAAATATTGATGTTATAATTCCCTTTACCAAAATTATTGAGCATTAAAATATAATATATCTTACTCAATATACCCTAAATTGTAATTGTGTTTTATAAGGACAAATTGTCAAGAACCAGTATATACCCAATAAGTCATGCACAACAGCTATCTCAATACAAAATGCTTTCACTCATAACAAATCATATAGTTATGCTAAATCTCTAACAACAAGTGGGACCATCTAATAACTAGTATAACTATATTTGTTTTTAAACAAGCTGCCTTCTTTCTCACCTGTTTTGCATAAGCGAAACATAATATCTCTTATTGATGGACAACTTGCCTGGCTTCCATTGCAGATTTTCCTCACCTTTTTGTAATCCATGCCTTGATAATAACATAATCCTATTTATATAAGGATTTAAACCTCATCTATATATATATATATATATATATATATATATATAGATATCAGTTTACAAGGTCTGTTGATATAAATAAATACCAACATATGTTATGGGGCAGTACTATCCAGCCCAACATATCATATGGGTGAGATCTATTACCACCAACATGAAATTAACTATTTACATGTTTGTACCACACCCACCCTTACACAAGCAATATTGATGTAACCTTCATCAAGAATATTTAACATTAAAATACATTTTAAATGACACACCTTATAGTGTAATACTTAATGGTTGTGGGGAGCAACTGTCATATCTAAATTTATAATGTTTCCTTGAGAAATGGCTGAAAAACCCAATAAATGAAGAAATGATGAAAATTGGAGCACCATAGGACAATAGTGCCTAGAGAAGACACGTGCGCCCAAATTGACACTAACACCTAGGTGGGACATTAGCATCCAAACGCAAGTGCCTATGTCTAGTGTTGTGTAGTCCTAAACTAGTCTTGGTCTAGCATTGGTATTTTGACTAGTGAGCAAATACAAGTTAGGGTTTGGTCTTTAGGACATGTTTAGTCCATGATAACTACAACTAAGGACGTACAATGAAAATTGGATTCCAAAAATGATTGAGAGATTGAAGTAAAAGCTCACAATCAATCTCTAAATCCATAAGCCCGCAAAATAGATAACTTCAAGGAGCTACAAAGCCGGTAAGGGACTTCTCCATAACTACAAAAACATAGCAGGTAAGGGGGAATTGTATACACATTTCATTCACATCAAGATGCTAGGGAGATAACGTAAACAACACTGAACAAGGTGGGTACACTTAACACACTAGAGACACAAAATGGAAACTAAAGCTTTGAAGACTCTAAATTTGTGTTAATATGAAGCTTTTACCCAACATCGCATGAAAATAAAATGTACATAAAACCATATGTATGTTTGACATCAACATCAATACACAATAAGTTTAAATATAACATTGATGCGACTTATGTGGTTAGATTACAATCCTTGCACTTAGGTGGTTCCAATGATTCATTACAATTTAATTTGGAGTACTTAAAAGTTAAATGTCTTACTTTATGCATTGCCCAAAATTCAATCTACTAAGGATCCTATATGCTACCTTAATGGTGAGCATAGCATTCAAACACCTGCAAGAAATGAAGAGGGAGAAGATTGGACTGACCACTCAAAGTTTTGGTTAAGTGGTGGTGTTGGTGTTGTGCTTGCCAAGGTTCGAACTGCCGTTGGGCCATTATGATCAGGAGCTTGTGCCTTCATTGCTTCAATGAGCTTGCAGATTTGAACCTTAGCTTTGCTAAATGGGGATGAGGTCCCCCATTTGTGGCCTTACTATTTAATAAATTCATGTTAAAAGCATTTCACATTGCTGGAGTGTGTCGTACCAAAGTCATCGGTCACACTAAAAGGTTTACTTGACACTTATTTTAGGGAAAAAGAGAGTGAGAACAGATTTAGCACTCATTTTGATTTTGCCAAAAACATGATTTATTCAATTTAATTCAAAAAGATGTAGTGGAATCCCAAAAACAATGCAAACACCTTTTGATCTTCACAATTCAATGCAGTTGAGAAGCTCATCTCATCCAAAATAATATGTAATGTCCCCATTTTTGGCTAGTCTGCGTAGTTGATGGAGTTAGCTCATCATAGCGATCCTTGTGAGCTGACAGGGTGTTTTGGGGGTCTCAATTGTGAGTCTATTTTTGGCAATGCTGTTTTTGGTAGTGCAGTGGTGGCTTCAGCAGTTGGTCATCACTTGCAGTTAATAAAGTAATAATTGCATGAGCTCTTATTTTTATTAATCATTGAGTTGCATTATTATAATAATGACTTTAAGAGATGTTTCTAAAAAGCAAGTTGGAAAGTTTCTAGTGTTGAGTTCTTTTGGGAAACTTCCACAATTTCTAAAGTGGAGTTTTAAGGAAACTTTGGTTAACGAAAAGCTTATAAATAAGAGTTCATTCATTGGGAAAGACACACTTGATTATATATTTGATTTTGTGCTTTCGTGGCTTTTTCTTGGGTTCTAAACTGTATGCCCTTGTTGATGTATAAGGGTTGGAAATTCTGAGAATTGCATTTGCAATTTAGCTTCTGAGGTATAGCTAAGCTTGTCCAACTTCTCTATTGTTCTTCACTGTATTTGATAAGTGTTTTCATTCCATTGCTGAAGTATAGTGGATTTGATATTTGCTAGAAATTATCCTACTGTTGTTTGCTGTGGCTAAGGAGAGGATTCTTCCAGTTGATTATTTGCACAATTGGACTCATTGACTTTTACCCAAGGGCCATATTACAGATCTGATTGGCTGCCGGCTCCATTTCATTAGCAAAGTTATTCCCAAACTGGAACACAGACCTGCATTTTTGGAGACCACGTGTGAGAGGGGGCAGTCTTTGCGTGAGAGCTGCTGGGCCAAACCAACGCAATCAACAAGGGAATCGATTATAGTGTTGGACCTGCGGTTGTTTCTTGAGTGAGCCGTCAAATACATATGGCCTGCGGTTGCCTTCCTAAGAGTGCCGTCAAACACATACGACCTGCAGATGTTTCCTAGGGAGCCGCCAAACTCTACACAACTACTGTCAGCTGATTATCAATTGCGGCAGCTTCATTGGGAATTCGAAATTCATTTAGTATGTGATCAAATATGCTCGTAACTGTAATTGCATTTCAAATATCTCAATAAGCAACGAAGTGCCACGCATAGCAGCTAGGTTCTGAGTTATATGTTTTGTTCTGGAATTTTAATAATATAGAACTTTGTCTCAAGTTTGGTGAATGTTATTATTTGTCAAAAATTAGGAATTTGGAAATCATTGTTTGAAAACTAAATAGAACAAAGACACAGTTATATTGCTCATTGACATTGGCAATTCAGCCAGAGGTATACTTAGGGTTATTACATCCCAATCCACCAATTTTCAATTTTTTAAAAATACGGTTCTAAGATTCCAATCTCCCAAAATGTAGGAATGAAATAACCCACTTTCATTTACGTTATGCACTTCTTCATTTTCATTTTTTCATTTTTCTTTTATTATAACTTAATTTATTTTTCTCTGAAATGCATTACGCAATAATTTAAAATATTCACTTTTATATTAAAACTAATTAATCTTGTTAAATACGTTCATATTCCAGTGGAATTTTTTAGTTTAATTTGTAATTGTGCCTACTTAGAATATACTTTCTGAGAGAAAATGAATTTTTACTTTATTCAACTTTAAAGCATTTAATCTTAAAAAGCCCCAATTAATGTATATAACTCATATATGTAAAATAAACCATAAAATTAAAACACATAATTACGGGTAACCCATATTGCAATGATTGTAGAATCAACTCAGATTTGAATCCTGATTTAAGGAAGGTCACAAGACTTGCCTCATACTTGATTCAATGATGATAGGGGACAAGAGATAGACAAGGCCCAATGCAATATCTCTAGAATAACAATTGTTGGGGAACTTTTCAATACTTGCGGATTCAGGTAGAGAAATACCTGGTGCCTGCATTTGTAAGACTAATGTCAAGCGTACTTGCTGAAAATATAATAGCCAAATTGGTGTAGAAGTTGAGAAATCCAACTTCACAGACCCTCAAGAACACCTGCATGCAAATATCTTGCAATGAAGAGAAGCTAGAAAACAGAAAAAGCAGAGCTTAGAAGTTCTCAAAAAATGAGAGAGCAAAATGTATTCTAAGTTATGTAAACAAAATACAAGAGTTCAACCTTTTAAAGGTGAATGAAACCCTAAAGGAAAGAAAAGCTAGGTTTGCACATTATAATTAATATAAATATTAATTATGTGCACCTAAGAGAGCTAAAGCCTAGAGTTAATAAAATAACTTACTCTAACACCCCCCCTTAAGCGAAGCTTAGGAGGAAGCTAACCTAGCAAAGCTATGAAAGTAGGAAAAATGGGTCCCGACAACAAGGCCTGATCAGGTACCCAATACAAGGAAATCTCTGTAAACCGGAGACAAAGGAGAAAACCCAGTGGGAAAAACCCCTCTCCAAAAAGAGAGAGAACAAACATGCTGAAAAAAAACAGAATATTTATGGCTCAAGAGACTCTCTCAAAACCATAAACAACCCCCCCCATGAGAGAGAGAAGAGACAACAAAGCCCCCCAGAATGATGAAGTCCCTGTAGAAATAAACGAACCAATGGAACTCCAATGCGGAAGAAACAAGGGCACAAAACAAGGAAACCACTGAATGACAGGAAGGCCTAACTGATGCTCAAAAGAGTAGACATGAGGATCCTAAAAAGGAATCCCCAATGTAGGTGCGCTGAGACTGTCATGAAAGAGGAGATGACCGTCCTCTATAGAATCCGCAACATGTGCTCCTGAAGGCTCGATGAGTGGCGCTGGAGGGTCTGGCAGAGCTGAAGAAGAAAAGACGTCAACGGAATGAGGTGCGGTGAACTCAGGAACAATACAAAGGTTCACATGTCCTGATTGCACCACATGATGCTCTCGTGAAAGAGAAGAAGAATGCTCCGATAATGGAGATTGTGGACCAAAGTGCAAGAAGGTGTAGAGATGGGTGGTATGATCAACTATCCTTGTAGCAATAAGGCCTCCTGTTACACTATCTCGAATGTAGATTGAATCTGCAGTGAACTCAACTGTCTTCCCTGATCCACTGTGTGTAATCTGATACATCGAGAGAAGGTTGGCAGAGAGAGATGGAACATACAATACATCATTGAATATGCCATCCTGAATGCGAATTGAACCTTTCCCGCAGACAGTTAGAGCAGTGTTATTCCCCATGAGAATATGAGGAATCGAAGAAGCCTCAATAGAGGAGAAGACCCCTTGAGAAGATGCCATTTGGTGAGAAGCACCTGAATCCAGTATCCAAGGGACCTGGGAAGGGGATGCAAGAGAAGCCCGTAATGCATGACCCTATCCAAAATTCGGTGAGGATGTCGAAGAGGTGGATGAAGACTAAAAGGCAGACCCCTGAGAGGTAGAAGAGGATGGGGATGAAATAGAGCTCTTTTGAAGAAGAGCTTGCAAATCTGCAATCTATTTCTCATAGCCATCAAATCTCTTCTGAAAACAATATGCCTCATCATGAGCTCTTTTTTGATAATAGGAACAAGGAGTCTCAGTCTTCTTTTTCACCACCTTCTTAGAAGAAGAGGATGAATCAGATAGCTGCTTCGGCTTCTGCTCCTGTGTATCCTTTGCAAGTAATGCCTGTGATGGTGAACCTGTAAGTGAATCCATCTGAGTGAGCTTGGATTGCTCACGAGTTAACCGGTCACAAAAAATCTCAAAAGAGGGCATCTGATGTCTGTTACCCAAGGCATCCATAGTGGAGTAGAAAGTAGAAGAAAAGATCTGATATTGTCCTCACAACTTTGAGAGTATCAAAAAAATACACTCATCTGTTTTGTTTCTACCACATCCCTGCAAAACTGTGCACAGAGATTTGAACTTCACCAAGAAGTCCTCAATGGTGGGAAAGCTGCTGGGTGACAAAGAAGTCAATTCTGCATCCAATTGAAGTGCTCGGAACTCATTGACCTAGCCAAACAAAGTCTGAAATCTGAGCCAATAAGCCCGTGGAGTAGTCAAACCATCCAAGTGAAATAACAAACTGTCTGAAATGTTGAGTGCAATTAGTCCCATGGCTTCATCCATTTTGTTCCTGTGCATTAGAACCTCATAAGGTCGCGTAAGAGCAGGCTGATTCGCATCCAGACAAGACCATAGACCTCTTGAAATGAGAAGCCTAGTCATCTGTGTCTTCCAGGTGTGATAGTTGTGCGGCGTGAGCTGGATCATAGAAGGATCCGACATTGAGAGAAAGAAAAGACGGAAGTAGAAGGGTCTGATTCTGAAGCAAATTACAAAATAGAAAATGCCCCCCCCCCCACAACGAATAAGATAATATCCCCCAAAGCCAAAGCAACAACTATGGAAAACAAAAAACTGGAAAAGAACCTGGATTCGTTGATGCAGAAGAGGAGGAAACAAAAGCCTCTACTTTGACGCCAAATTTGGAAGCTCAAACGAACTCGGAATCAAACGAAACTAGCACCATTGTCTCTGTCTCTGAGTCAGCTTTCCGGCACTTCTTTCGGATCGCAAAAATACATTCGTATGCTCAAGTTATGAGCAAAAAATCGACTACTGCTCAAAAAATGCACCTTGCCGGAAAAATACAGTCTTAAATTTGACGGCCGTATGGACGTCACCAGGACGTTGCTGGAAAAAAATTCGGTGAACAGAAAATGACGTCATCTGCTGAAAAATGACGTCATCATTCTGAAAAATGACGCCAGCAGTCGCCGGAAAAAGATGATGTCAGCCCTGAAAATGATGGCGTCACGCCTGAAATAGATGACGTAATATAGCCTTTTTGTGACGTCAGCTATCGGGATGTTGATGTCACCCGTCGAAGGAGGGCGATGGCGCTGCTGGTGGCTCGGTCGGTGGAGGTGGCGGCCCGGCTGAGCAGTGGTGGCTGGTGAGCTGCGTTGGCGGCGGCGGTTGCGCCTGGGTGGCGCGGTGGCGGCTGCCCGGCGGAGTGGCCGAAAACGGGCCTTTTTAAAATTTTTTTTTAAATTTTTGTGCAGAGATTGTCTGTACGACCGTACGGGAGGGCTTGTGGGCAAATTTTTTTTGCCTCCCGGAGCTCTGTCTCCAAAATCGATAAGCTTTATATGAATCCTGACTACAAACGGCCTCCTGGATCCAATGGAAGCGTTCGTTTGAGCCCAAAATGCTCTGAAAATATGCTCTTCCTCCCTATTGAAGAAAAAACCCAAAAAAAGCTGGGGTTTCTAACTCCGAATCGCGGCTTCAAAAATCATTCAATAGAGAAGCAGCAGGGAGGCTCTGATACCATGTAGAAGTTGAGAAATCCAACTTCACAGACCCTCAAGAACACCTGCATGCAAATATCTTGCAATGAAGAGAAGCCAGAAAACAGAAAAAGCAGAGCTTAGAAGTTCTCAGAAAATGAGAGAGCAAAATGTATTCTAAGTTATGTAAACAAAATACAAGAGTTCAACCTTTTAAAAGTGAACGAAACCCTAAAGGATAGAAAAGCTAGGTTTGCACATTATAATTAATATAAATATTAATTATATGCACCTAAGAGAGCTAAAGCCTAGAGTTAATAAAATAACTTACTCTAACAATTGGTTGTAATGACCCGACTAGAAATGGGGCAGATTATGGTCAGGATGGATACAAAAATGCTTCTGTAAGAGACTTGTACAGATTAGTGAGGCTATCAGTAGGTACTGTACGGTGGCAAAAACGTATCCAAACTGAGTTTAGAAGTCCGTACGGAAATAGGAGGCAATATGGTGTCCGGAAGAATGTCCGTACGGATACAATAGGTGGAGTGGACGTATGACAAAGTGCAATTTAGGGAGCTTGTATGGTGATCACCAAGGAAGCTGTACGGTGCAGTTAAGTTGGCCGTATGGTAGGACAAGATGCCGTATGGTGGAGGGGTGTTGACAATCATACAGATGGATGCCGTACGGTACGTGTGGAGACAGGGAAATGCAGGCCGTACAGTTATGAAGACTTGCCGTATTAAGCCAATTTAGGCCATACAGATGATGAGAGGTGAATGGGTGGCTGAAACAAATGTTCATTCACAAGTACGGATTGTTGATGGAAGGTTAGATGAATTGGGAAGCCGTACAGATATGAGGAGGGAGTGTGAAGGATGGAAGCCGTACAATAATGTTCCAGTAAACGAATTAACAATGCAAACCAATTGATACCACTTAGAGTTGTAGGAAATACATACACAATTTGCATACGCAGAGACCAAGGATTCACCAACAGGAATTGTGATATAATTAAGCCTTCAAATTTCCAGATTCAGACCAAACACCAACAGAATAGGGTGAGGGATGAATCCCACCGAAATCGTGCAAGCCAAATAGGGAAGGTCTTTCACTTCCAAAATGGCGAATAATGCCGAAATCCAATAGGAGTCCGCAGTACAAAGAGATATAATCCAAAGCATGCCTACAAACTGACTACAAGCCGCGCTTAAATACCCATTGGGAAAAATTATCCGAGGGTGTACAAAGTTAGCCGACGGCGACACAAACTACAAAAACTAAATAAAATGGGTCCGAGATAAAATAAATCAACCGGCCGATTACAAAGAATAAATGAGTACATTTATTTTATGACGGGGACATTACAATGGTGCATACACACTCGACATGTACAGTAATATATAAATCATATAACTTATGCATAAAAATATGGTCAGCAATACATCTCATAATACACAGAATAGAATGCTAAATATAAATGTCTCCAAGGCAAGGTAATAGGTATAGATGGGCATTGCAAACAGCTTCTATACCTTATGCTAAATTGGTGTCCGTAACCTGTACCCAGCCCTCATTATGGCTTAGGCAGGGAGAAGATAGAACACTTACAAAGGTTGTAGAATCAGGCTTTATATCTACCACTTGCATTTCCTTGAGGTTTTCCAAGGCTTTTTTGGCAAAAATACCATACTCTTCACATCCTGCAATCACTGCATTCAATGAGACCACGTTTGTTGAGGTACTTTTAAAAATAGTTTTTGTGCCTTGCTGCAAGAAAGTGGCATTCAAGAAGAGCTGCCTGGACATTGATCATGCTTCAGTGAAGAGTATCAAATCTTTTTCCTCTTTGCACACCTACAGATTATTGCTGATGAAATTCCTCTATTTGTTCTACATTGATGGATGTCCATGGCCTGTTGTAATGCTTTTATTGTGATGCAGGCAATGGAGGATGCCAACAGAAGTTGTGGAGTCTGGCATTTTACACCTACCAGTTGCATTTGCTGAAAAGTTACTAAAGCCTTTTCAACTGATCTATTTTGTGCATATCTTGCAATCATGTGTCTTCCTCATCCTTTTTGCGGGCATAATTAAATGGGGAGAGGAGGAATGCCGTTACTCTATTATGGGATGGAGGGCAGACCTCTCTGTCCACCCTCACCTCTTTCTGTAGGCATTTATTTTATTTTGTTTGTGCTTCCAATTGTCCACTATGAGATAACTGATGTGGCAATGTGACAGGAAAATAAGTTTTTAAAGTTTTTATACATCTTCATGAATCAAGGTAAATTAGGAATCATGGTAGCTTTAGTTATACAGAAAGATGCAAAACTAGTAGTTCACAAATATAAGGGCTGAATCGTAAACCAGTCCTTGAATTTAGCCTGATTCAACATCAAATTGGAAATCATTAATCAAAATGCAATGTCATCTCTATGGATTTTAAATCTAGGTATTTAGAACTGTAATTTGAGAGAGTGATAAAGGGGCATACAATTTGTATTTTTTTGAAAGGCAAACACTGATAGTTTATTTGGATATAGAATTTTTTTGGCAATGAAGGCCCATTCACATTAGACGAAATGTTACAGATATTGTTGTTGGGACATGTAAAAGCTACACCATCGAGTTCAGATAGAATTTTTGAGATTCTTCTTCCAATAGGATTGATTATTTGTAACCTACTGGTGGTCAGAAGATCAGTCTCATGAAAACTGTGAACTATTATTGACTAGATGATTTCATAAAGCTCTTTGCTAAATATGCAGTCTCCTATGAACATAATTTTTTCTTCTCATGGTGTCAATCTAGTGAGAGCAGATGCTTTCCTTATTGACAAATGAAAACTTCTGCTTCTGTCAGCACAGCTCTTTTACTGATGTTTGCTTCTATGGCACACTCATAAAACTACGTACTACATTAAAAAGGATGCACAAGGGTGGTGGCTTGCAAAGTATACAATGCATATTAGTTTAATGACTGGAAAACAAAATTCGGAGATTAGTGTACATTCTTTAATCAGTGCAATTGGGACCATGATATTTGCTGGCAATCAAATGATCTACTTTCAAAGCACTTGAAGATGCCTTTTTTAAGTTATTAATGCCATTCTTGCTCCTTGCAGGTTTGTGTTCATGTTTGCTCTTGGAGCTGGACCAGTTCCAGCACTACTGCTTCCTGAAATTTTCAATAGCAGAATCCGTGCAAAAGCTTTGGCTGTCTGCATGTGTGTGCACTGGGTAATTAATTACTTACACTGTTCTCCACTTGACTTATTTTTCTGTGCATTGAGGCTGGTAATCTTTGTGTTGATAGATTAGCTTTCTGATTTGCCTGCACGAACTTTTTAAATTTGAAATTTGAAATTTATCAGGAAGTTTATTCAAATTTATTTCTAGTAACAGTGAATATGTCTTTGTATAACAAGCATTTGCATCTGTATGCAGGTTGTAAATTGTTTTGTAGGTTTATTGTTCTTGGAGTTCTTAAAACAGTTTGGAGCCCAAGCTTTATATACATTTTTTGCATTTATATGCATGATTACAGTTGTATTCATAAAGAAGAATGTAATGGAAACAAAGGGCAAGTCTTTGGAGGAAATTGAAATCGCGCTTCTGTCTGGGCACTGACCATTGCTGTCTATGTGGTTTTCACATTAGAATGGTAATTGCTAGATTTTGGGAGGATAGCTTAAATTTCAATAGATAATACTATAGATTTACTACCGTTTGTCCTTTAGAGGTTGAACTCTGTTATTAACATGGGTGGGCTAAAGGAAAGGGGATTCTATCAATTAAGGGCTAGTAGCCCTCATCCTACATGGAGCTGATATCAGAGAAAGTAACCGGAGTTGTATATATAGTGGCGGCACAGTAGCATAAAGATACATAGCAACATAGGTTTCTCGTCTGTGCTAGGGATTCTTGAAGTGTTGTACCGGATGAATGTAGCATGGGTTTCCACATA
This sequence comes from Cupressus sempervirens, assembly GCA_028749045.1. Taxonomy (NCBI): domain Eukaryota; kingdom Viridiplantae; phylum Streptophyta; class Pinopsida; order Cupressales; family Cupressaceae; genus Cupressus; species Cupressus sempervirens. Next base: position 65,650,436 of record CM053788.1, read on the forward strand.
TCTAGATCTTAAAATGTTTCAACACTCTTGAGAAAAAGATTTGATTCTTATCAATCTAGGAGGTGTCCTTGTCTTTCTCAAAAAAGATTGCTGGTACATTCTTTGAATTGTAATTGAATAAAATGAGATTTATAATGCAAGTCACTAATAAATCTAGTCTGGTTTCCTTGGGAATCAAGATGGGACATTATCGAGTTTTTTCAATTGAGTAAATTTAACTAACATGGATACACGTACATAAGTGATGTGCGTTCAATGAATTAGATCATCCTTACAGTAAAATAATCAGACAAATTGAAATAGATTAAAAAATAATAATTATTAATTGCGAAAAATTGCCTGTCAGAAGCCCTTTTGATGTCTGCATAGACATGTCCTCACTATGTATTTTGGGAGTCGTAGATAAAGGTTACCCCTTATTACCAACCAATACTATTCATTTAGTTAGAGTGAGTGAGCATTAAATGATTATGTATAAGCGATGTTTACAGTTGCACAATTAGAGGATCCTATCAAGAACAGGATAAATAGCGATGGAAGGTGGAATAGGTCTTGTTCATGATTATTAAATAAAATTGATTGTTCCCTGACGATTCTTACAATGTCAACCCTTCAAATTACTCGATGGGAATAATGCAACTTTACTTGTTTAAAAGTAGTTTATCGTTTTTTCATTAGGTTAAATGCTTTGTGTGTAGAGCTACAAACTTAAGAGGGTTTTGAGAGGACTGCGAAACTTTTTAAAAGTAAATGCATATCAATACATGCAACAAACCCATCATAGGCTTCCAAACATATAATCTGATCTGCTGGAACAAAATTCAAATATTATTTTTCCATCCTCTTTAAACTCCTGATTTAATAATGGATCACAAAGTGTGACTCACACAATCAGAATCCAGAACTAGAGATAATATCGATATAGGTTGTGGAAATCTGCTATAATACTCAAGCCAAAAATTCCTCAATGGAAAGTCGCTGGCTATTAGTGATACCAAATAGGCTGTGTGCTGAATTCTATTTCCTTCTATAGGATCTAGATTGTCTTTTGGCAAGCTCCTAGAGCCAACCCTTTCCAATGTTTTGATTGGGTTCTTTGGTGGAAAAATGTTCGAATCCTTCCAATAATATCTCTCTTTTCCTGCTACCTGTAGAATAACAACTAAATTGAATAAATGAAGGTTTCACACTATGTTACTATAGGTGGATTATTTGTCTACTTCCATACTGCCCCCATTTCACTCTCTTCAAAATCTATCCTTATGTCTTGCGTGTGGGGATGACAGTTTTCAATGGCTGATCCTTATCGATCCCATCCTGTTTCGAAATCCAGGGCTCCATGTTAGATCTGCCTATTTAAAGATTCCTTCTCTTTAAACAAGAGCTGTGGCTGAGCTAGAGTCCATGCCTTGTATGCCGTTTAGGAAGTAGATGATGCTGGATGTGTAAAAGTTGAAAGCATGTTCAGTAGGGTGGACCTATGTCAAAGGATTTGATAGGATATAAGATTTGTTATTGTAAACATCCTACCTTATGTGTTGAGCATCTATGAGACAAAGAACAAAGAACAAAGAACAATTACTTTGGGACATGGGTTTATGGAGTTTGCAAGGAGATAAGGCTTTACCTTGTCTCTCAAATTGATAAGAATAAGATATTTCAACAATTATAGACTTGGTTCTCAAATGTATACATTATATGATACTTTTATCTTAAATAAAAATTCAATTTGAAAATTATAGTACTAGTAACGTTTTTTTATAAAAAAAATTAGTTTACATAATCTGAAGATTTGATTTTTTTATGCTTATTCCTATATTACAATATTCTAATGTTTCTTTAATGACCATCTTAGTTAGTCTTTTTCAGCTTTAGTTCACGATTATTTCTTTTAGAAACATCATCTTTGCAAATCTATAAAAAGAGTTTGCATTTTCTCAGGTTAATACAACTACAACACTATTTGAATTTTGGCCTCTATTTGAAAATTTGGCAGAGTTTTAAAAGAAAATTCGAGCCTCTTTTGGTTTGGAATTTTTTTCCCCAAAAATTTGCTTTTCAATTTTTAGAAGAAAATATTGTTAGGTATTTTACGAAACTTTTGTGGTTTGCCTTTGAGGATTTTTGTTGGAAATTGTAAGCCTAGTTAAGGGTTTTGATCTCCTGGTGATTTCCTGGTTGCATAAGTGTGATTTTTTAGGGTTGCATGTGCATTGGTTTATAATGCAAAGTCTTGTGTTTTGTTGCCCATAAATTTTTTTTATGGGTTTCCATAATGGGTTTTAAAAAAAAAATTCTAATGGGTTTTCATAATTTTTTCCTTAAAAACTCTTATGATTTTTAAAAAATTTTCTCTTAAAAATTTCTGATTTTGTAATTTGCAAAGTTGGTGGGATTCCTTTGTGGGTTTATAATTTTTTCTTCAAATTATTTGGTGGATTTTACCTTTTTTCCTATTAAAAATGAAGCTTTGTATTGTTTAGTTTTGATTGATTTTTCCCCTCAAAAATTGTTTTCAGATTTTTCAATTTTCCTTCTTAAAAAATCACACCTTTGCAGTCTATTTGAACCATTATGCACATTTTCAAAATTTGGAGGGTTTGCCAAATTTTTCTCAAAATTGTGCCAGTTGTTCTTAGTGTTTTTATCTGTCTCCAAGGAAGAGCATCTTTGTTAGCCAACTTGAGGTTGGATATTTTGCGATGATTTCTAGTCGGATGTTTTGCTGATTTTGGGAGGCTTGGTGGCATACTCATCTCAGTGGCAGAGTTAGTGGTAGGCTCTTGTCTCTTGTTACAAAACATTTTGAATAAAGGGACACCCTTCTCTGTTCTTTTATGGGAAAATTTTGGTGGCGTGGTCATTAACATTTTGCAGATCTATGGAGGGTCTCAACAACGACATAATTTTTTTTAGAATTTGTGATTAAAAAACAATTGTTAGACAATGACCATTAAGGGAGGGTATTAGAATAATCTAATGTTTCTTTAATGGTCATCTTAGTCTTTAGTTTATTATGTAGTTTCTATATTCATCTTTAGTTCAAGATTGTTTCTTTTAGAAACATCGTCTTTTTAATCTATGTAAAGAGTTTTCATCTTCTTTGTTTAATACAATTACAACAACATCGATTTACCATAATAGTCTATAATCACCACTATTATATTGAGTTAAATTAATTATTCTTGTTAGTCCCTACCTATTTATAGGCAGGAAACTAATGTTTTCACTTGGTGGTGGCAATTAATTTTTATAATAATATGTGAGTTTCTTAAGTTTAAAAATCATTTTATTTGTAAATTATTTTTCAAACATCAATTTCTAAATTTCGATTGACTATTAAGAATTTTTGGTAGAGGTAAAATTCATTTTTATGACACAAATATTAAGAAAAAAACCAATCTCTAGAATATTCTTAAATAATAAAAAACAGCATAAAAACTTTACACATTTGTGGCAACAACCTTCCATAGTTGTCTGAAAGATTTCTGCAACTTTCTGTAAAACTCTACTGCCTGAAACCTTAGTGAAGTCCTATCCACTCGCCTACCATGCCAATCTTTAGGAGTGTTGCTTACAAACCTGACTACTTGTTGCTTAAATCTCTCATTTCCCCTTTCTATTCTATTGTTGTGTAGGTTTTATATGCAAGGCGTGGCCAATATGAGAAGCAATCATTTTATTATCAAATCTTTTTCAAATTTTATTGTTTTGGATCGTCTGGTCTGCACACTCAGCTGTGATTTTTTTTTTTCCTTTTTGCTGGTACGAGCTTTTAGATTTATTTCTCCTTACTGATAACAAAATATACAATTTTACGTAAGAAGTAGAAAAGTTAATATAAAACATAAAATGTTAGACGAAACTTTAAATATAATAATTTTTTATTTTTATTATTTAACTGAATAGAAAATTAGAATTTAAAACTAAAGAAATATGAAGTATAAAATATAAATTCTATTTGAATTTTGAATTGCAAAATTTAATACCAAATACAAAACACAAATAGGTTTTTTAAATAAAAATATATGGAGTATCAAAATTTTAAAAAATAATTTACATAATTATAATATTTGTGAAATGGAAAATAAATAATAATCAATTAAAAATTTATAGAATTAAAAAAAAAAGAATATTTCAAATAATAATAAAAAAATTGTAATAAGTAATTAAGCTTGAGTAAATTCAAACGATTTCTTAGATAACATGATTATAATACTTTTGTCTTGTAATATAAATTTCTTTAGAATAAAAAAATTTAACATAAATTTTGGTATTTAAGAATTCAATTTGACAATTTTATGATAAATCTAACAAAACTATTTTAAACTAAATGTAAATTGTACAATAATTATATACAAAAATGAATTATACATTTATAATAATATTAAAAGTTAAATTAAAAAACTAGAATGGTTTTAAACAATTGAACAACTTTTAGCATAGTAGATGATTTTTTCCTAAATTTTTTTATTAGACCCTTGGCTCTTAGTTGTAGAGGTATTTTAAAATTTAAATTAAAAAACTAAAATGATTTTAAACAATTGAACAACTTTTAGCATAGTAGATGATTTTTTCCTAAACTCTTTTTGTTACACCCTTGGCTCTTAGTTGTTGAGGTTTAGCATGAGGCTTTCACTCACGTATGGGCAACTACAACAACTTTGTGAATGAAAATTCCTCCAATCATTACACTCTAAATAAAATACAATCTCCTCTTTCTTTAGTATGTAGGGACTTAGCTCTTTCAGAGCTCTTGTTATATGAAGATATATAATTTAAGACAAAGTAATTGTTCTTATTATGTTAAGATGCGTAATTTATATTATATTGGTAAGAAAGAGAAGAAATCATGTCTTGATGTTTAAAGAAACATTATTTAGAAACAACATTCATTTTCTAAGTATAAAGACTCTATTGTTATAATAAGATAAAATATATAATAAATAAAAGAAAGTCTTTGATAGAATAAGATAAATATATTATCTTTTAAACAATATATAAAAATGATACAACTCTAAAATAAATAAACATAGTGTGTATAAGAAAAATTCTATATAATATAAATAATTTAATTTTAATCAAGCTAAATAAATATCATAATTATGCCTATTTTTAAAATTATACAAAATATTGATTTATTTTAAATAATAAATTAAATATGTATAATCTTTAATATTCATAAGAGAAATATAAGATGTCAATACTAATATTTCTACTAATAAACATGCTTTTATTATAATATTTTCTATTTACTAGTAAATCTAAATAAAATAGACACTGGTTATTAAAGATCTAGTGCTAAACTTGATACAATTAAGGACAACAATGAACTCAAATAATAGAAGATTTGGTTATTAAAGGTCTATCTTTTACACTAGCATTAGAACATTGTAAAATTTTCAAGGTATCATAGCCTTATTATAATATCATCTTATGATCTTCTAGGAAAAACAATACATGTCCAAGATAAACCTTTGGAGCTAGTTCGATATTCACAAAATCATTGGTTGAAAGGAATGTTTCATTTACACAACATTGAAAAGTACTCACAAAACATAAATGTAATTAAATTCCCAAAATCTAAAATAGTAAACACTCTTAAAATCGAAAATTAAACCAATATTCTTTGAACAGAGTTAATTTTATTTTTCTTATTCCATGTCATATATGTGCATAGAGATACAAAAATTAGTACATTAAAAAGAATAAGAGATTTGAAAAAAGAAGTTAAACCATGATAAAACTAACCATTATATATTTTTCATAATTTCCTAATAGGAAATAATGTTCTTTTGGAAAACTTCATGATAAACATTGTAAATCAATTGGTAAAATCACTTGCAATTTCAATAATATTGGACACAAATTGCATTGTGATATTGATATACATTAAACTTGAATTTTGGTTGATATTAAAAGTTACAATGTCATATTTTCATGAATAAAACAACATAATTGGATTTAACATAAGGGTCACTTATTGTCAATTAATGAATTTAACAAACTATCAATCTACAAGAATAACAGATGATTGTTCAATAACGTAAAAATGTCAAACTGATATATATTATCACACACAATGCCTATATACATCTTATGATTGTAATCTCAATGATGTTAATGGTAAAAGCACAAATCTGTGTCACCTTTTATAAAGGAGAAGTGATATCAAAATTTAAAGTCTTCAACTTTAACGACATAAAAGTGGCATTTGTGCTTAGAATAAACTAATGAAATGTGTAAAATTAGATGAAGTTTATGTCTGTAATTTTTTAAAAAAAATTGAGTGAAAATTTTATCTATTTTTTTTAAAATGCTGAAAATATAGAGTTTTTTTCCCGTCAAAAAAATATATGCAAATTTTCATATTTTGGTCTGATTTTCAAATATGTTAGAGTTGACATGTATACCTAGTGCACCAAAAAAGAAAAATTGAAATTCGGCTAATATTTTTCAAGTTATAACTGATCAAAGTCAAAGTTATCAGAAATTGACAGTTTTTTTCTCTCGTCAAACTTTTCCTATCAAATCTACATATTTTTTAAAACAAATTACATATTCTTGAAGAAGACTCTATCCTCTAGTGTAGCATTAAAAAATAATAATTTTTGGACATGATTTACTATTTTTTTCTTATTTTTGAATAGAGAACTTCCTGAATCTTAAAATACCTACTTGTAATATTTTCAAATTATAACATATTATCCATAATCAAAACAATAAAAAAATTATATGATCGTAATCTTGACTTCGAGACCTACAAAACTATATTTTTAGTTTTAAAAAAACTTCAATTTAGTAGGTCAAATTGGCCTTCAAAGTGAGAAGTTTGCAGAAGTTCTTATTTTTTGCTTGTGTGGTGGCCACCTAGGATGCCACATAGGTAGTTTCGATCGAAACTCTTCCAACCGAAACTGTTTCGGTCGAAAGCGTTTTAGCCGTAACTCTTGTCGGCCCAACTAACTGCTAGCAGTTAGTTTGATGGTTTCAAGTATAAAATAACTTAGTTTCAAACCGTTTCATGTAACAAACAACATTTGTGTTTTCTTTATTTTAATAAATATAGAAAACAACAAAAAATAGAAGAGCATTTTCGAAAGACGACTATTTTTGAAGTCATTTTCAGCAATTATTTCGTGAAATCCTCAGAATCGCAAAGGATCAAATATTTGTAAGGTGTTTTTTCCTGTCTACTTATTTTTATTTTTATGTATTCTAAATTGAAGCATTCGTTGGTATTTAGTATTCAAAATCTTATTTTTTCTTCTTCTATAGATAAAAGTATTCAATGGGTAGTAAAAGGAAAAGATCAAGGAAATATGATAGGAAAAGAGATGACAAAATGAAAGGTCATACTAAACATAACCAAAACCAACCTAGTGAAATTCTTGAACAAGATGAAATTCATGAAGAGAATGAAAGTAATGAAGAGGAAGAAATTGACAGTTCTACTGATAGAAACAAATTAGAAGGCATAAAAAACTTGATGGATTTGGATGAGGAACTACTTTTAAACCAAATTCCATCTAAAGATTTGATAAATGATAACACTATTAAAAAGCATTGTTAAACATGTGGGATGAATATTTCAAAGATAAAAGTATATTTGGATACGCACAATTATTTGACAAGTTATTTAGGAGAAAAGATATGAGACTTGTTTTAGAGTTGTTGGGTGTTGATAACAGGAAAAACCATGTGCATAATGTTAATAAAACAATAGTTGAAAAGTAGCAAAATGCTTATAAGAAAATTGACAACACAACTCGAGGAGGTGATTTGAGTAATGTACGTAGAGCATTGATGACTACTATATCTAGTAGAAAATTGACACAGAAAATAGGTACATGCAATTTTTGATGTAGTACATATATCCAGAAGAACTATTTAGAGATACATCAAGAGGAGAAATATGCTAGATGATAACATTGAGAATAACTGGATGAATATTTGTAGAGTTCCTCGAAAAGATAGAATTTTTGAAGATGTGAATAGACAAGTTATTGAATTTTGGACCACACATTCTCGTATTTCTTCCAACAGGTGTGATACTATACAAATTAAAGATCAAGAGACAGGCCAAAATTGAACATCCAAAATATTTCATAGATATAACTCAAAGTGAATTATTTCAAATATTCAAGCAAGAATTTTCAAATGTCAAAATATGTCAAAGAATTTTTGAGAGTTTGCATCCTTCCTTTGTACGCATAAATAATATGCGTGAAACTTGTTGTTGTCGAAATCATGTTAAATTTGGTCTACACTTGCAATCATATAAAAAAGTTATGGTAGTACTTGATCGTAATTTGGTCATCCCTAGTAATACAACACAATTTGTGAAGTCCATATTATGTGATAAATTAAAAGATTCAGATGAGTTCAAAGTGCAATGCATCAAAAATTAGTGTGAAGATTGTGGAGATTTACGCAAATTTTTTGAAATGCAAATTGAGAATATTAATGAATCCACACCAGTCTCATGGATGAGATATGAGTATGAGACATACCAAAATAAGACAGGAGATGAATCCAGAAAAATTGTATTGAAGGAGAGTGAATTGCGTTATGATGAGTTTATGACTAAGTTTCGTCCATTGATATATCCACATATCCAACATTGTCATGGTGCACGATGGCAAGCTAAATAGTTTCGTAATTCCAAAAATTGTTTTCCACCCGCTTTTATACTTTCAGTTGTAGATTTTTCTGAGAATTATACATTTGCATCAACAAACAGAGCTTCAAGGGCAATATTATCATTTTGAACAAGTTGCAATATTTGTGCAAGTGACTTATAGACATGCACAATTCGAGGTGGATTAGATAGAAATGTTGGATGAAAATGAACGCATCATCATCAAAGAGGTTCATTTTTATATTAGTGATGATAGAGTTCATGATAGAAGTTATGTGGCTCATTGTTTTGCAATGTTCTCTGAAGATTTCAGAAATCGTGGAATAAATGTTTTAGAGCACTGGATTTGGTTTGATGGATGTACAGGTTAGTATACATGAACTTACACATTTATTTAACTTTATTTTAACTTATATTCATTTGTACACATGTGCCTATTTCGATTTGATACATGTACACAGATAATTGTAGATACTTATCATGTTTCATGTTCATAGGACAATTCAAATCTACGAAAGCATTTAATTGGTTAGCAATGCAACATGCTAGAACCAATGTTAGGTTTTTATGGAATTTCTTTCAAAGTGGACACGAAAAAGGGGAGCATGATGGAGTAGGAGCATGTATAAAGCGTGCAATTCGACAACATGAACATGCAAGTAAATATATGCATTTAATGTGCATGTTTAATACTAGTAGCATATATACTTTTAAATTTTATATATATGCATATTGTATGTGCATACAGGGAGTAGGATAGAGAGTGCAAATCAAATTGTTGAATGGTGCAAAGTTTTGCTACTCGAGATACTGAATACAATAAGCGTTACTTTTGGGAAGTGAAAGGTGAGTTCTAAGTTATATTTATTTTTAAATGTATTTTTTCAAATTGTTCAATTTTACATTAGATATAAATATTTTGAAATATGACAATTATTTTTAATGTATTTCTAATAGATATAGATCGATCTAATCCTTACAATTGTCAAACGATCCCTGGTATTAGAAGTTTGCATCAAGTGATGACTACAGGAAACCCTAAACCTTCAGTAATTAAAATAAGAGAAAACATGTTTTTGTGATGACTGCATTAAGGACAATCCAGTGAGTGCATGTGAAAATATTGTGAATGGATATGTTTCACATTGGGATTTGAAGGAGATAGTTAGAGAGCCTCCTTTTGAAGATGCTAACATTGACATTGACATTCATGATCCCGTATATTCAGCTGATTATGAGCGCATTTCTGATTTAATTATGGTAGGGTTGTGTGCATATATTATAGTACATATATAAAAATTAATATACATGCATATTCATTTAAAAAAAAAAATATATTTATCTATATTTTTATATACATGCATGAGATATTTTTGCAGTTCAAGCCTTACTAGATAATGCGAAAAATGTGGACTATTATCTTTTAAGATGCACAAAAGCAAAACACGAGTTGCTAGAAGGAACTATAGATGCTAATGGACAATCATATCCAATTGGTTCAGTTGTTATTGAAGGAACATATTATCAACAAACAAGGGTAACTGATAGTGGCATTGAATTTATTGAATACAAGCCTAGAGAAAAAGTTTTACATTACAGTAACTATGTTATAGCAACAAAGTTACAATTTGAAGCAATACAAAGAAGAGGACGTCGTGGAAATCAAAAGTGGAAACTGTCTATTGAAGAACATGAAAAACTTCTAGAGATAATAAAAACTAGAGAGGATCCTAACAATACATTGTTTGTGGAGCTCTAGTTTACCTATGTACTTATTGTGGAGCTTTAGTTCAGCTATGTCTATATAGCTAGATTATACTTTCACATTTAACATTGACAGAATATTTGTTTTATAATTTTGTATATATTGGATCATTTATCTTGGATATGTGAAATTAGACACATGTTTTGGATAAATTTATATACATTGTTTATGTTTTTAAGATACATATGATTGTTAATAAATGTATTTATGTTATATTCTATGTTATACTCTAGATTTATAAATTCTTTATATGTTCTTACATGTATATGTTATATTCTATGTTATACTCTTTATATGTTACACATGTACATGTATATGTTGCCCTTAGGACACATCATTATTTAATATAGATAATTATACTTAGATTAAGGCATTAAAAACAATAACATATACATTTTTACATAAATATTGAAAACATATATGTCTGTACATTTAACACATGAACATAGTTACATACATCTATGGAATAAATTATACATAAATATATTGAATTTATGTATTAAATTTATTTCAAAATATATATTGAATTTATGTATTAAATTTATTGAAATATATATATATATATATATATATATCAAGAATAACACATATACATAAACATGAATAACACATGTACATAAACATAAAACATTAAGACATTAAAAGATCAATTTAACATGTGTACATACATAAGACATTAAGTTCTAATACCCTTGAGTTATATTCTTAAATACATGCATTAAATTTATTGATTAAATATTGAAAACATATGTATACATTCAACATGAACATAATATGTACATCTATACATAAAATAACACATCTATGAAATAATGTATACATACATGGGTAAAATGTATCCAAAATGCCATATAAAATGTCTCCAAAATACGACATCAAATATTTCTAAAATACCACATGCATGCATCAAATGTATCTGAAATAACATGTACATCCATATAAAAGTATCTGAATAAGACATGTATCTAAAATAACATACATATATCCATATAAAAGTATTTATAAAATAACACATGTATCTGAGATATAACATACATCTCTGGATATAAAAGTATCTGAAATGACATGTACATGTATATATATAGAATATCCTGGCAACATCAATGAAATAGACATGTATGAGTAAACTAACATCAATCACATCCCCCTCTTGATCCTTGACCCCAAAAGGCTCTATGATCTAGATCTGAACCCTGCACGTCAAATGAAAGAAATATATATAATAAAACACACACACACACACACACACACACACACACACACACACACACACACACACACACACACACACACACACACACACACACACATCATATCATATATAATAAAATATATAATAAAAAATACGTAACATACCTGTGACTCATGTCGTGGAGGATCTATTGGGGTTTGAAAATCTCCAAAAGGCAACAAACTACCACTAAGACCCTATAGAACACACATGTACATTTACACACAAGTTAAATTGAATCACTCAAGAATATGTATGTGTAAATTTTATAGTAACAAATAAATATAAACATATATAAATTTACAATATTTACTGTAACATAATGTAATGCTCTGCCAATCTGACTGACATCTGAGTCATGTAGTGATAGAGTGATCTTTGAATCATGGAATCTAGGTGCTCTAAGGCCAGGTTGTGTAGGAGTAGGTGCTACAAGATCCCAAGTAGGTGTGGGGAATGTTATGGGGATAGGAGTTGTGGGGATAGGAGCTGTATGGCCCTCTATAGGAGTAGGTCCTGTAGAATGTGCAGGGATATCCTCCTATCCCTGTGAAGGCTGTGGTCCTACTGTGTGTGACAAAATATGACTGATGTGTCCACCAATGCCACGAAGAGGAATCCTTGTGACCGTCGACAATGCCTGATATGCTCCAAGAAGATCATATACTAAATAAGATGACATACGATGCAATGCATCCATTTATGATATGGCTGAAACCTCTAGTGACAATGGTAGATCTACCATCTCATATAGATCATCAACTCTTGTGCTAGAGGATGCACCTGTCAAAACGAGTGTCTCATGAGATCGTAACATGTATCTACCACATCTATCTGAAGATATCTCCTGTAACTGTGTGACAACTGTGGCAATGCTAGAATATATTTGAGTCTTGACTGTATCATTAGGAACACTCAAACCCACAATAGTCATCTATGGATCTCTTGGCATGACCAAAAGGTTTTGACCCACCATTGCCCATTTATTAACAGGCATAGGGGTGTCTACAGGTCTAAATTTCTTTGACAATCGGTCTCGACCCTATCCAACATGACTTGGAAAATCTGTATAGTCGACATCCTGATGTAAATGAAATTTTGCAAATAATTGTTTACAGAAATAAAGGGGAAACTCATCCTTCTGTGGCCACCTTTGATGCGCGGCTAACCACCGAGGATACATAAATGGAGCGACAAGAAGATCTGTACACTTCATCACTAAATAACCTCTAACGCTAGGCCTATCTGTATAATAGGGAAACATGGTCTTCACCATAGCGGTGGAGACCTGACTATCAATCTGTGAATACTTCACAATGCCAGTGAAACTGTGAGAAAGGGAAGAGTAAAATGTCTCAATACTAATATCATCAAATGGGTTGTACCTAGAGATCGTGTTGATCATTTGGCACAACTTATCTCTAATAGAAACAACCTTCTCCCTATTAGGGAGAGTGGTAGAAGCTAACAATGTAGAATCAAGATACTCGACAACACGAGATAATCTAGCAAGAGTATCTATAAATAAGTGCCGTCTCTCCTTAGTAGATGATGTTTGTCTACGTGCTGTGCCCGATTCAGCACTAGGACCCCCTCCATGAACACTAGCCTCCTTTGAGGACATAGGTGCTCCACCAGTACCGGATGCCATAATGATATATATGCAAAGATCTAGATATCTATAAATGCAGAGTTAAGATATACATACATAAGTACATATAAAACTGAAAGTTAAATTTAATTTAAAACATGTATGTATATAAATATGTACAAAGTTAAATGCAACTAAAAATATGCACATGTTATTTAGTACATCTAGCTCAAATGCACATCTAGCTCATGTATGTGAATAAAAAATATGCATGTATGTTATTTAGTATATCTAGGTTTACTATGTTAATGTTTTCCAAAATGTAACTAATAGGTTTGTAAAATGTAATGTTATTTAAAGGACATGTATTGGTTTACTATGTTAATATTTTGTAAAATGTAACTCATAGATTTGTTGAACTAATGTTTACTATGTTAATGTTTTGTAAAATGTAACCAATAGGTTTGTTGTTAATCTGTACTATGTTAATGTTTTCTAAAATGTAACTAATAGGTTTGTTGAACATTAATGTTTACTATGTTAATATTTTGTATTTAAATGTAACTAATACTTGTTTTTTAAACATTTTGTTGAACATTAATGTTTTGTAAATTGTAACTAATATATTTGTTGTTAATGTATACTATGTTAATGTTTTCTAAAATGTAACTAATGTTTTATTATCAACTACTAAACTCTATGCTAATGTTTTATAAAATGTTTACTATGTTAATGTTTTGTAAAACGTAACTAATGCTTTATTATCAACTACTAAAAAATAATTTAAAAAATAATTAATTTAATTAATAAAACATTTAAAAATAATCTATTTAATTATTATTATCATCTAATAACTAAAAAATATTTTAAAAAAACAAAAAAATCACCTACCTATTATGGCTGAGACACTCTAATTGCACTGGTGACCGCTATAGTGAAAATCAACAGTGAAAATGATTGCCTGGAGAGATTTTGGGATATTTATAAAATCACGTATGTTTCAGCTGAAACACTTTCAGCTAGAAGCGTTTCGGTCGGAACCTTGGCTGCCACGTTGGTGTGGGAAAGTGCCACGTATGTCCGGTCGAAACAGTTTTGGTTGAAACTGCTCTGGTCAAAACTCTTCCGGCTGGAACCCTTGCAGATATCACAAAGGGTGACATAGATTTGTGCTTCCAACCATAACTAATAGTTTGGACTTGGACATCTTGCAAACAAGGACAATTTCATTCACCTCCACAAGCAATAAATTTGGATCCAACAAAAGGAGCTAATCACCATTGTCCATGTCCAACAACATGTTATTTTTTCATGCAACCTCAAACTTTAAAAGAAAAGGTCTTAATAGGATGATTTTGATAATGATACAATTTTATTCAAAATGCTAAATTATCTTTTGAAAACAATATTTTAAAATTAAGTCATTGTAGTATACAATACTCAAAAAATCAAATCTCTAGGGATGCATGATGTGAGGTTGTCAATTGATGTTGTTGAACTAGAGGAAAAAAAAGTCATTCAAGCATATGCTTTTGGACTTTACTGGTTCAACATCTAACACACTGCTCAAACTTTCAATTTATTGATTACAGGGATTTGCTCCAACAAATGATTGTAGATCATTGTTTGAGTTCTATAAATTGTTGCAAGAGTTCACAGCCACAAAATTGATCTAATGGCTAGAATCACTTAAATAAAAATGGGAAATGCTCTAATATAAGATTGGTTGAAGCAAGACCCTAACCAAAAACCTCCAAAACAAAAACCTTACAAATCCTCAATGCTAAGACAAGGCATCAAAAGCTTGTTATTCACGATAGCATAAAGATAATTTTCCAAGCATTCAACTCTTTCTCACCCCTTGTCACACGTAGTATAAAATGTTGGATTAAAAAATATGTACTGCTTTTCCCTATAATTGCAGATTGAAGAGACTTTTTTTCTTTTTCAATCTTAAAGGTTATAGTAGAAACATTGCACTTCATGTACTTGGAAGTGTAGATAGATTACGACCATTTCTCTCTCAAATTTTCTTAATAAAAATTAAAATAACTCCTAGGAAAAATACAATCATTCACTATTATAAAATGTTAGGCATATAAACTCTAGGAAAAAGAAAATTATTTAACTTGTATGTTCACAAATTATTAGGCAAGAGATCACATTAGTTCCTTGCCTATATATAGGAAATAACTAACAATTTCTCTCTTCTTAATCATGATTGGTTGAGATTTTCTAAAACCATCTCCAATTTTTTTGTAATGATTTCTACTCCTTTCTACCTCAACATTGTTTATTTTCCATGCAAATCTTTGTATTTAATCTCACCATACCATTTTTGAAGTTGTCATCTACTCCCAATAAAAATCCCAATGCCCCTTGATCAACCTTAGAGACTCTAAATTCTAATATTCAAAAGGGCAATGAATCAATTTAATCTACATTGCATCATTCTCAATGCGACACTGAAATGGATGAAAATTTGTTTCCCCATTATAAGCAACAAAAATTGAACCCAACAAAAAAGGTGACTAGCATGCAAAATTTGTTTCTTCAACAATAAATTAATGCATTTGACTAGAAAAATCATTAGGTGAGGTTCTAATGTTCAATTGTGCATCAAATTTGTGTTTCCAACTGCCTAGGATCCACCTCCTTGGACATCCCCATCTATACCATTTAATAAAGAACACTCGCTAACACTCACAATTTTATATAGTTTGTTGTTGAGATAGGGTTTTCTATTGTATGAGAAGCTTTTCTCTTCAAAGACTTCATGAAACATTTTGTCTTGTCCTTTGATCTATTCTCGTTGTCATGTTTCTAAAACTCTTCCCTCATGATCTAAGACTGTAGTTATCTTTTTTGTCAATATTTGGTGCTTTGAAATCTTGTATTTACACTAGAATATCCTCATGCCGAGAGAATTACATTTTCCCTTATGATAAAAGTAGGATTCTAGAGGTCATCTATGTCCCTCTTACCTTCTTGCCTTTTTTGTTAAGCATCACATGCGAGCCATTAATTTTCTTTAAAGACTAATCTTAATATGACAACACTACATTTTAGTATTTCTATATATGTACCATTTACTTATATAATAAAGGAGGATAAAAATGTAATTTTTTGATACACCATTTATACATTAGTGATGATTTCATTAAGTGAAAAGAGTTACACTTTTTCAACAAATTGTGTGGTTGGATAATTGTATATCATAATATAAGAATTCATGGTGGGTCAATAAAGGTTTCATCCATCCTTGAGAAGTTGTTGGTTTTGATTTAGGTTCAAGATTCATGTTCAAAATTTGTTTAATTTTTTTGGGGTGTATTCGAATTCATATTGGTTTTATCTGCACAAAAATATATAACATAGTATAGAAATACATGTGTGTGTACACACACACAACAACAACAACAACAACAAAACAACAACAAAAACACATAAGTTCATACACCACTATGCTAGTATTAAAGCAACATAGAAAAATACACCACAATATCAATGTTTTAGTTAAAAAGTAATAATGTCAATATTAACAATTAACCATCACTAATAGAATATTATCCAAAATCATCAAACATATTATCATCATCTGGTTGTGGAAAATTATAAGCACAAATAGTGTCATGTACATCGGTACTAGTGACCGAAGCAACCTAAGTATCACTAGGGAGCTTGCGATCATCATCATCAACTACAAATGCACCAAACGTGCAATCAAATATTCCTTTTCTTTATAGGTATTTTCTTTGTATGGTGAACCTAAAGTTTCAATGCACATACAGAAAGCCCTCCACCTTCTTGGAATGTAGTGTATCATTTTTTATTGAGTGGATGAAGGAGTATGTGCTCCAGTTCCTCTCAAATGATGACACACTAGCAACTTTTCAAGATTTTCAATTTTGAAATTAGAGAATTTATATTTTTGAATATAAATTCAATATTCATCAACAAGAATTTATAAATTAGAATCTTAAGGAAAAACTCGTGATAAAATTTTGGAGGCAACTGGTTGTAGATGTTTGTAATTTATCCATGGAAACCACCAATTATGAGCATTAGCACCATTCTCATCTTGAAGACCCTCATAACCACAATTATCAATGCTTATGAAATTCATGAATTCAATTCTTACAAGAGGCCATATGTGATTGGGATAGATTTTATGAAGGTTTGCCTTGTATTTGTGAGCAACTTCATGATCTTTGTATGGGGCAACTCTAGTGGTACTCTCCTTGAGGATTGATTGAATATAGTACTTGGGATCTAAAGAAAAGGCAAGGAGATGTGGAGGGGTAGCATTTTGTTTCATCTCTCTACGATGATATTTTATATTTCCTTGAAAAATTGTTTCTTCAAGATCTTTCTCTTTCTCATTTTTTTTAATATTCTCAATCATGGGATATATGCCATCATATACCTCATCCAACCAACACCTATACATGTTAGCACATCAAATCATGTTCAAAATAGGCTCAATGAATCTCAAGAGGTACTCATATGGTCCCACCAAGAGTCATCTAGTATTTTTGCCTTAATGTTAATTGCTATTGTATTACTAATTGTGTCCATATGATCCAATTATAATTGATTACCATTCTAGGAAATGCCTGTTTAACCTTTACAAAACATCTAAAGATAATAGTGTTGGAGGAAAAATGGGGCTCAACCAACTATTTCAATATCATAATAATAAAAAATTAAAATCAAAATCAACATTATAAAACATATATTTAGTTTACTAAAGTAGAGTGTAAAACATTTTTATTGAAAAAGATTTGACTCACCTTTAAGAGCTATAATCTCAAGAATCTTTAATAGGTGGCTTGTGTCATATGGTGGTTTGTGATGAACATTTGGATCTCCTAGGAAAATTCATAATTTTTTTTGATCCACTCAATTTAATTGACATTTTTTTACAACATTAGGTTGAGTGAGTGGATAGTACATGCCATCCAAAAAATGTGTTCGAAGCAATTCTTAATCGATAACTTGGCAACCCTATAATTTATTGCATTGTCGCTTGTTACCTGAACAACATTTTGAGGGACAACTTGATCAATGGCTTGGATGAGAATGCTTGTAATGAAGGGACCATACTTTTCTTCCCTTCACAATCTACATCTGTAAAAAAATGCATTTCTTATGGACACTACAATAACATTGACCAAATGGCAATTTCTTGCATCTTTCCATCCACCATTTACTATGGACACCCCTATTTGATCCATGAATCCTTGATGGGTTAAAAGGTATTCTCTACACTTTTCACCTCTTTTTATAATAAATTGGCTTACACCTCATAATGTAGGCCCTTGAACCCCTTTGAAGCTTCCTTAATTGATCTCACCATTTTTTGCTAATACAATAAGAGAACAACATTAAATGTCTCTCTAATTGTATATTGCTAGTCTTGTACAACAATATCTCTAGTCTTACCCACAGAATGGTGAGTGGGAGTGGGAATGGTGGTTTGGGTGAGAATTTGATTTTGAATTCTACGGGATCTGCGCTAGGACTGTGATCATTGTCAGCAGCAGGTGATTCCTCTATTTCTGGAGATGCTATGGATGGAGGTACGTTGGAGGACCTGGGAGGAAGTGGGCTTTTGGATGATTCAAGAGGAGGGCCCAAGCCAATTAAAAAATGGTCGAGCTTGTTTGGAGTACACCACACTGGCAAATCTAGCTTCTTGTCAGTTAAAGATACGTTAGCAAAGGATAAAGGTAAGTTTTCCATTGAAATCCCTGACCAGATCATTGATAAAAACATTTCAAATATGGAATCAACTCTGGTTGGAAGGTTTATTGGGGCTAGACCTAACATTGATGATGTGAGGAGTTTTGTGTGAAAGAAATGGTGTTTGAAGGGTCAAGTTGATGTTTCAGCGATGGCTAAAGGGTGTCTCTCTTTTTTCCTGTGATAAGGATAAATGGGATATCCTTTGCAATAGTCCCTAGGTGATGGGGAGGCATACATTGATCCTCCAGAAATGGTCTCCCAATCTTTATGCTATGGATGACTCTAACATTCAAGCCCCTGTATGGGTTCGGTTACTTGGCCTCCCCCGTGAGTTCTGGGTGGAAGATGTTTTCCAGGGTATAGCCAATACTTTTGGTGAGCTCCTTTCCTTAGATTCAATGACTGTGTCTTGGAAAAGGATGAACTATGTAAGATTTTGTGTCAGATTTTCACAAGGGGTGGATATGCATGAATCTATCTCCTTAAAATCTAAACTAGGAATATGGGACCAACGTATTGAATTTGAATCTTTCCCCTTTGTCTGCTTTCATTACAAGAAAACTAGGCATTGGGCCAAGAAATGTCCCTCCTTAAGAGACAAGCCCAAAAATAATAAGAAAGTGTGGATGCAGAAGGATATTATCAAGGCAGGTGGATCCATCAAGGGTGATGGGGTCACTTCAGATGGGATTATCTCTTTTAAGGAACAACATAAGGATGTAGAGATTGTAAAGATAGACGGGGTGGTGGCAGGTGAGAGCTCTGGTTTGAAGGAACAAAGTTTTGGCCTAAATAAGGATGCAAGTAATGATGGGGTTGAGATGGTTAGGCCTCCTCTCTAGAAGCAACAAAATAGTCTAGTTTGTGAAGTGGAGGATGGTCAATCCAGCCTGGATTCATCAGAGGTAATGGAGAGAAGTTTGGAGCTTAATGCTTAGAACATGAAGGAGATTTCTAGTAGAGATAGCTTAAAGAAGACCCCAGAGGATAAGGATGTTATTACTAAGGATGGGTTGGGTCCTATAGTTGTTGGGACCCAAATGGAGTTTGTTCTACCTTCCGGTCCTGTTGTCAAGGATTCTTTAAAGAAAGGAAACTTTGTTAGAGGTGTAGTTGAGGACCTACTTTCTGTTTCTCAAAATGAGGAAGCCTAGTGGGAAGAGGAGGGCTCTATTGCTATTTGGTTTCCAGTTGGTAAAAAAGTCAAGGGAAAAAATAAGGGTAGGAAAAATGAGGGGGAGATTGTGCCTTCTAGGAACATGAAGAAAGGCCCCAAGACTAAAGGGGAAATCCTATAGAATAGGTCAAATGGACTCTCATCTAAGTCCCTTGGAGCTACTCTTAAGAATGGGGATGTTGGGTCTTCCCCCTCCCCGGTGGGAAAACCTTCCAATTTGTAGAAGAGAACAGTTGAGACCAACAGGAGCATTGCTGATGGTAGTTAGAGAACCATCCTTGAAGCAAAAAATTTCCATAAATTATGAAGCTAATTCCATGGAATATTCAAGGGTTAAATAATCCTCATAAACAAGATTTTTTGAAAAATATGATAAGGGATAATAGGCCAAATATTTTAGTTATTCAAGAAACATAGGTGCTCAAGAATAAGGTGGAATGTCTTCCAATTTTCAAGGGTAGAAGGATTATAGGAAATGATTCAGAGGGAGCTTCAGGTGGTATGACTATTTTTTGGAAGAATAGATGGATTCAAGGGGAGATTATTTCCCAAAACACAAATATGATGAATATTAGATTCAAAAACTCTAAGGATGACTTTAGCTAGGTTCTCACTAATGTATATGCTTCCAACTCCAAGTGGGGTAGGAAGGCTTTATGGGTTGAAATCTCTAATCAGAGGAATCTTTTTTCTGAAGAGAATTGGATTTTTATGGGGGACTTTAGTACTCCACTAAAAGAAAATGAAAAATGGGGGGGGGGAGCCAGGCTAATCTGGACAATAGAATTGATTTAATGGAGTTTATTGATCAAAATCTTCTACATGATATTGATTTGCACGGGTTTGAGTATATGTGGACTAATAGAAGGACTGGTAAGGATCTTATACAGGTTAGGTTGGATCGTGCTCTCATTAGTAGTCACTGGCTCCTAAAGTATAAATGTAATCTTAGTGCCCAAGTAAGGGTGTGATCAAATCATTGTCCCATTTTTTTGGTTGTTGAAAAGATAAATTTTCATAAGAATTTCTCATTTAGGTTTGAAAAAATGTGGACTCTTCACCCTGACCTGGAGTCTCTCATTAAGGAGTGGTGGGGTATCCAAGTTGAAGGCACAACAATGTTTAGAGTTGTTGCAAAACTGAAAAATGTTAAGAAAAATATTAAGATTTGGAACAAAAATACATTTGGTAACATTTTTGAGAAGAAAAAAAAGAATTTGGAGGAACTTAAGGACATCCAAGATAGGATTCAGATTGAGGGTTATGTGACTTTTTCTAGGGAAGAGGAAAGTGGAAAATTGGTTGAACTTCATGACATCATCCCTAAAGATAAAATGTTTTGGAGACAACGCTCTAGAAAGGTCTTTCTGAAGGATGGTGATCATAATACTAAGTACTTTCATGTGACTACTCTTAGGCATAGGATGGTAAATAGAATTTGCAGACTCAATACAGATGAGGGTCCTATAGATGATGAAGAGACTATCAAAAGGGAGGCAATGAATTTTTTTTTAAATCTACTACAAGGCTCCAATTTGGACTTGGAAAAGCACGAAGTGTTCCTTGAGTGCATCCTTTCTTGTATCTCTGAGGATCAGAATAGGTTTCTCTCCTCTACCGTTTGATGAGATTTCTAAGGCTATTTTTTCCTTTGAAGTAGACAAAGCCCTTGGTTCTGATGAATTCCGGTTCCTATTTTTTCATAAGTACTGGCATATTATTGGGGAGGATGTTTATAATGGTGTGAAGGAATTTTTTGGGTGTAGGAACATCCTTAAAGAGCTGAATGGTACCTTCCTTGCTCTTAATCCTAAAAAGCTAGGTGAAAATAGTATGGATTTGTTTAGACCTATCAGTCTATGTAATTCATTTTATAAGATCTTTTCTAAGGTTCTTACCCTAAGGATTTGTCTCTTTTTCTAGTTAGTAAAATAGGTTTGTTCCTAGTAGACAGATTGTGGACTCCATTATTACCGTGCACGAAAATCTTCATTCTCTCTCAGTGTCTAAAAATGAAATTTTTTTGCTCAAGCTTGACCTCTCTAATGCTTATGATAGAGTGGACTGGCACTTTCTTCTTCGTGTCCTTGAATCTTTTGGCTTTAATAAGAGAGTTTGGGATCTTATCTTTATGCTGGTGTCATCGGCATCTTTTTCAATGCTTGTGAATGGTTCCCCTACCTCTTTTTTCAAGGCTTCCAAGGGCCTCAGACAAGGTAACCCTATTTCTCCAATTCTCTTTATCATTTTGGTTGAATGTTTGGGGAGATTTATTGATAATATGGTTCATAAAGGGGATTTTGTGGGCCTTAATCCCTCCTCTTCGGCTCTAGTATGTTCTCACCAACAATTTGTTGATGACTCTATTGTTATGGGAGAAGCTTTGGTGAAGAATGCTAGGAATATTAAGAAGGCACTAGTGGACTATGGTAATGCTACTGGTCAAATTATTAATTGGAATAAAAGCCTAATCTATTTTATGAATGTTAGTGTTGAAAGACAATTGAAGATAAAAAAGATTATTGGTTGTGAGATTGGATCTTTTCCTGGTTCTTATCTAGGTTTACCTTTGGGTTTATCCCCTCCTAATAGTTTTTAGAACTCATTGATTGATAAAATCCAATCAAAACTTGTGGGTTGGAAAGGATCCCTTCTTAGTAAGGCATGTAAGGTGGTTGTTTTTAAATCTACTTTGCAAAGTATTCCGTTTTATGCTTTAAGTCTTTTCAAAATTCCTAGAAAATATGCTCTTTCTATTGAAAAGATCTAGAAAACTTTCTTGTGGATGGGTATGGAGAATTAAAAAAGAGTCCCTCTCATTGCTTGGGAAAATGTTTGTATGCCTCAAAAGAAGGGAGGGCTTGGTTTACGAAGGGTTACTTGTATGAATGATTTATTATTGGCTAAACTTTTATGAAGATGGCACAAAGAGGTTGGGGAATGGAAGAATATTTGGAATGGTAAATATAACATAGATAACTCTGATTTTGACCACTTCCTTAATTGTAATATGGATGAAGGGGGATCTATGATTCGGAAGAATATTTAGAAACTCAAACATATAGTTAGAAAAGGGGTAAAATGGAAGGTTGGTAATGGTAGGAGAGTTCTTTTTTGGGAAGATATTTGTATTTTGGATCACCCTTTGTGTGATGATCCAAGATGGAATAGGTATATGGAGCTTTGTAAGACTCAGATTGGAACTCTTGTTGTGGATTACTGGAAAGAGGGAGAATGGGTGGACCTCAATAGAGTGGATCCCAATTTGGTCGAACTTCGAAAGTGTCTAAATGCATTCTTCCTTAACCAAAATGAGGATGAGCTAATTTGGAAAAATGATCCCACTAGTGTTTTTTCTATTGCTTCAGCCTATGCTGATTCCTTTGATGCTGTTGAAGAACTGTGTTGGGCTAAGGCTTGGATGAAGGGTATGACACCCAAAGTCAATATTTTCTTTTGGATCCTTTTGTAGAATAAAATTTTCAGTTTGGATAATCTTAAAAAGAGAGGGATTATTATTAATAATTAATGTGTTCTCTGCAAGAATGATAGGGAATTGGTGACCATATTACTTTGCATTGTCCTTTCTCTAAGATGATTTGGGATAAAATTTACTGCTTATTGAATATAGAATGGGTTTTCCCTTCCACTATTTAGCTGTTCTTTACTAGCTGGAAGGCTCCCCCAACAAATACTCTGATTGTTAAACTGTGGGACTTCATTCTTCCATATGTGAGTTGGGGTATTTGGAAGTAGCATAATGATAGGATCTTTAGAGATGTGGAATCTAGTCTGACTCAGGTCTTCCATAAGATAAAGATTCTTATGATAGAGAATATTAAAACTTTGGGATCAGAACAAAAACCTTGTAATGACTGGGAAGCCAATGTTCTTCATAATTAGAATATGAAAAGTATGAGTATGGGTGTTCATATACCTAATCCTAGAGAACACACAAGATGGGATTGTCCTCCTGACAATTGGTTTAAGATAGGTTTTGATGGGGTCTCGAAAGGAAACTCAGGTAAAGCATGGTGTGGTATTGCGATTAGAAATTCCAATGGAGATAATATGGGAAGTATGGCTATACCAATTGGAATTCAAACCAATCATGTTGCTGAAGCCTCGACTGCTCTTCATGGTCTTATTTATGCTAAGAAAATGAACTTGAATAATATTTGGGTGGAGGGAGATTCACTCAATATTATTAATTGTCTTAACAAAGTAACAATACCTTCATGGAAAATTAGTAATATTATTGATGAGGCTATCCATATCATAAATTCCTTTGACACTTGTATTATTTCTCATAATTGTAGAGAAGCTAATGGTGTTGCTGATTGGGCAGCAAATGTGGCATGTAGAAATGATCACACTATTGTTTGGGGAATTCATGATCCCTTAACTTTGGATGGTCACCAAATTTTTAGTCATGATAAATGGAGGTCTCTACAAAAGGTTTTTTGATTATGACAGGGCCAGTATAGGATTATTATGTGGAGTTAAGTGGCCGTGGAATTTGGGCTTTTAATTCCAATGATTTGTGCTTTGTTTCACATGGATTCTGGGTCTTTTGTGCTATTCTTCTCTTGGTTTTTTGGAAGATTCTACTTTTGGGAATTGCAGATGATGAAGCTTTGGTTTTTCAATGACAGGAATATGGGAGGAAAGAGGAAAAAGGTGGAACTAGTGAGTTGTATGGAGTGGATGAAGAAGGAGAAGGTGTGGGATATCCTAAGGTAGGGTAATTTTACTAATTATATGGAGAGGCTTAACGACAATAACCCAACCATTACGCAGTAGTTTATCAAAACATGGAAAGAGGGCTCTTTTATGGTTGGCAACCAGTGTATGCAAATTTTGGAGGAGGTGATTGCAGAGGCCACAAGCTTGGAGCTTGAGGGTATCAATTTCTACAGGGAGTGGAAATTGTTTGATAGAGCTATTGAAGAATTCGAACATGAGAAGAGTTGCCTGGTCAAAATTGGTAAGTCTTATATCAATCTGGCCTCTGTCTTGCACCCATGGCACTTTGTTTTGTTTGTGATTATGGAGTATTTGACCCTGGATGGGAGGTTTATGAAATGTTATGGGTATCACTTTATGCTGGCCAACCACTTTAGGCACAGTATAAAGATTAATTTTCCTTATTATTTGAAGCAGTCTCTTAGCATTTATGTTCAAGCCATTCAAAAAGACCCAAATGGTGAACATGTTTGCCATGAGGGCCTCATGATTCTCATCATGAATGTTTTAAAATCCAAGAGGATAGTAAGGAGCAGAGGCCGCATGAAGGATGGTGATTATGATATAGAGGGGAGCATCCAGGAGAAGGGTTATGACTCTGAAACCTAGGATGAAGCCAAAGGGGGTGAGGAGAATGTGAACAAGGGCACCGAGGGTAGTTCAAAGAAGAAGAAGAGAGAGGTTGGTCACTCTGATTCAAAGAAGAAGAGTGATTTTGTAGAAGAATTGGTGAGGGATTATAAATCAAAAAGTGAGATTAAGGGTAAGTAGATTAAGGGTAGTTCAGTTGGGAGGGCTTCTTCCCCCTCGAATGATGAGACCTTAGCTCACAGGTTGGAAAGAAAAAGGTTTCCTTCAAGACGTCTAGAGAAGCATTTTGGATATAAAGGAGACTTAGGAGATGTGGATTCTCAGGAACAGGGGACCCTCCCCAATCCTGGTGAGAAGTATGTTGGTACTCTAGGGGCTTTGAATGGGATGTATGGTAACCCTAGCACTATTCTAAAAGAAATTAGGGTTATGAAAAAGAAAATGTAGATGCTTGGTAGGGATATGCAAGCTTTAAGGAAGGAATTTGGACATGCCAGCAAAATTGCCCGCGGAGAACACACTCTTGGGAAACATATTGATAGATTAATGGAGGAGGTCGGGAGTGTTGAGGATGTCAAAAACCTAATGCAGAAGATCCCATAGCTTGAGGCTAAGAATAGGGTAATGGACAAAGATTTTACTGCCAAGCAGGGAAAGATCACAAAGATGGAAACCATGATTAGCAATGTTGAAAAACTGATTAAACAAATGGTTGAGAATGTGACTACTTTGTTGAAGAAATTGGAGATGGAGAAAGGTCAAGATTCTCCTTAGGTTGTGGAAAGTCAAGGTCCTAGCAAGCATACCAGGGCTCACTCCAAGAAGATTGAGGACGTGGGTAAAAAGGATGAGGTGAAGGCAGTGGCTAAAAGCATGCAAATTTTGGCAGACCAGGCATTGGACCTAATCAAGGCTACTTAGTTGGTTCTTTTCTATCTTGTTTACTATCTTTTTGTTGGCTTTTTGCTATCTTTTTGCTGTCTTTTTCAGCATATCTCTTTATGACCTCTTTTTTGTTCTCCTTGAAGGTCTGTTTTGTGTTTTCTCTTAACTACTATCTTGGTTTCTAGCTAGACTTTTTGTAATTTGTAAAAAGGTTTCAGGTCCTTTAAAACCTGCTTTTACTTAATCAAAACAATATCTCTAGCCTTATTCTCATATGAAATTTCCAAGATAACCCTTTTCTCTCTTATATATCATCGGATCTCAAGGAACACAGAATGTCCCTCTACAACTTGTCCATTGGAAGTGGAAACTAAAGCCATAAATACTTTTTAATTTTACTCATAGACTTTTGCAAAGGATGGGCATCTATATTCTCAATTGTTCCATTTTCTTATTGTAGCCCATGAATATATTTTGTTGAAGTTGATGAAAGCTCAACCCCACAACTTGAAAGAATCACTGCATGCAAACAACTATCACAAAAAGAGAGGAGCAAAGCTATGGAGGTTTGAATTCAAAGGTCCACAAAAGATGAGACTTTCTTGGTGTGCGAAAAAGAATTGCAAATTGTATTGAATGAATGAGTAACTACAAAGAGATAAATCCTTATAAAGGAGATCAAAATCCTAAAAGGTATAACCTAGGTTGCATGATATTAATTATTAAATGACTAAAGTTTAGCTTAATTAGAATATAGTAATTTAGAAAAAATCTAATTACTCTAACACCCCCCTTAAGATAAACTTAGGGAGTAGCTAAAAACCTAGAAACTACTACTAAAAATATATCTGGGTCCCAAAAACAAGGCTTGATGAGGTACCCAAGCACAACCAAATCTCTGTAAAGAGGAGAAATACATAAAACCACATGGGAAAAACCCTACTCCAAGAAGAAATGGAAAAAAATGCTAAAAGAACTAGTGAAGGATTACATAAGCCTCCAAACTAGAGAATATCCCAGAAGATAGGAACAAAAGATGATCAAGAACACCATTGAAGAATGTAGAAGCTACAAATCCCTATTAGAAGTAACTGCTGATATGAAGAACATTCATTGAAATAGAACCTGACCAGGTAGAGAAGCCTATAATTTGCATGAGTTCTCTTAGAAGACACTACTCGAATCATGAGGAAAATAAGGAAAACAACTAAACTCAAAGATACAGATGGCATAAAGCACCAAAGCCTGAAGAGCTGATCAATGAAACAGGGAAGGTTGCAACCAAAGTAGGAACAAAAAGAAGAGTGTCTGTATGGTAAATGATCCATCTGACTGAAATGTATAGGTACTTAGACACTACATCCATCCAGTACAAAGGAACAAATACCGAATGCATAACTCACTCCATCGAACCAAGGAAGCATAATAAATAATAGAACCCCCCATAATACAGACAAGGGCGAGGTTACAATCAACTAGAAAAGTGGGCCAAAAGAACTACATGTCAAGGTACCATGATAAAGATGTACAAAAGAATACATATGTGTGTACTAAGGTGATCAATCTTAGACACATCATGAGGCTAATGTCACAAAAGGGACACTTACTTGACAAAGGAAGATGACAAACAAAGGAAAAACATCAACCCCCCATGACACTTTAATCTGAGTAGTGCATGCACAATAAGGCACAAGATATGGAGTATCTCAAGAATACAATAATCTGCATGAGTGTCCTCAGATGACACTGCTCGAATCATAAGGCAAAACAACTAAAATAAAAATACAGATGAATTATGACACTTTATCTCAATCTGTTTGCAAGAATGCATATAAGTGATATCTAAATATACCAAAAGAGACATAAGGTTGATACAATAGATAGTACAACCCATGAAAAATTATCTAAAGCAATGAAATCGATCCTTAGACCTAAACCAACCAAGATATCTACCAGAATGCAAAAATGAAAAATAAAGAATAGAATATTTTTGGAGCATAATATGGAAAAATAACTAGCATCACTAGAAAGATTATAGAAAGACCTTTCCAGTGATATAAAGTTTTCATAAAACAGAGTTTGGATGCTTAAGATATGTCTCTTAGAGTGAAAAATAGAACCCCTAGCTTTAACTTCATAAATAGGCAACCAAATAGCATCAAAAGTCCAAATAACCTGCACCATCATGATGGGCTTGGAAAGATCTTTCTGACGATATAAGATTTGTAAACAAAACCTCCTTATGACAAATATATGACCAAAAAAGCATCAATAGCTTTTTAGAACAAAACAAATCAAAGAAATGATAGTTTGAAGGCCATCAAATTTTGGCTCAAAAATGTTGATGTCATGACCTATGACCCAATATTGCTGATATCAGAAAATGGATAGGTGATCTAGCATCCTATGACACTTTTAAAAAAATATTTAGAGAAAAACTTTAAAAGCATGCACTTTTTACAAAAAATACATGCAATTTTCCAAACAAAGTTTTTAAACATTGTGATTTTTTTTAATAAAACAAAATATCACTAACTTAGAAAGCGTGCCCAGATCTAGGGGCATTTTTTTGACTTACTAGTTAACTATGTCCAAATTGGATGTGCCTTACATGGAAATGGGGATTTTAGGGTGCTACAAATCCAATAGTGAGGTCCATTTGGGCTCAAAGTGCACCGAAAAAAGTGATCCCCCAGATCCAATACAAAAACTTTTGAAAAACAACATATTTAAAAAACTAAAGCCAAACCTCTCATGAAGAGAATAGGGGCATGGGAATATGAAGCTTTGATACCATGTTGAAGTTGTTGAAAGTTCAATCCCACATTCCCAAGAATCACTGCATGCAAAGGCCTGTCACAGAATGTGTAACGCCCTGCCAAGGGACCCAAAAGAAATGACCTAAAGTTTTACTAAGTTTGGTAACTTTTTTTTTTTTGAAACAAGAAAGAATAACATACACATCAAACACATAATAGCAAAAGCAATAACATACAATCAACTACAACATACATGACAGGTTACATTTCTTAAGGATCCCAAGACGTTGAATCACATATAAATTTATTTTAATACTAAGTCCATCAAATACCACATCCATATGAAAGAATAATTATAAAGTCCAATGTCCATTTAATATATATTTGTTCCGAATGCCTCTTGGCAAATTGAATTCAGAATGCTCAATCATCCATTGTACATGTCACAAGATATGAAAGGCATAAACGAATATACATATGTAGAAATAGAAATACATTATCCTCCTTGGATCCATGATACAAAGTACAATAAAATAAATGAAACCATCCACCGTACATGATACATCCATCAATCATAAAAGATACAACATCCATCATGAAATATAAGCATCCATCAAATGATACATATAAAGAATGAAAATAAATGTAAATAAGGAAGCTCCAACCACAGTGACTACGGACAGATCTCAATGGTAAGAGTGAAAAAGCACTACCACTTGACCACATGGAACTTGAATGGCCCACTCCCACTGCGCTGAGGAGATAGTTTCAAGTCCCAAACAAGATATCACACCAAATATCAAAATACTCTCTACATCCAGGAGATCCTAAAAGTAATCTAACTCAAAGGGTTCCAAGATAGATCAACATCTATACCCAGAGGCACACAAGACACGTAGGAAGCGTACTATGTAAGCGGGCAACTGTCATCGCACAAATCATGCTAGAGTTACCTTGGTAGTCTCTCAGGACCCCGACCACCTAGTGATCTCTATGCGGCCACTAGTATCCTCTCATACTAACAAGGCATACTATGAAATGCAAGGTCGCAACCAAGCATTCTCTTTACTCCCATCCTAGTCTGTACTAGCACTCGAGGCATGGCGAGAATATACAAAGACTCTTATTTGGTTCATTTTACTCTCATTTAGTGTAATATTTTCACTTATTAAACAACTTACAATGAGTTACCCTAGCAACCACTTACGGCCCCGACCCCCATTGCAAGCCATTTCTCGATAGTACATATAGATTTCCTACCCTAGGCTCATGAAATCACAAATCATAGAATCATGTTAAAATTACTTCAGTCCTATACAAGTGACTAGAAAACATCATAAAGATAATCATAATAATCAAATCAGTTCTTTGTGAGCAACTGGAAAGCATCAAAGATAAATCATAATAAGCATTAGTTCTCAATGAGAAACTAGAAGGTATCCAAACAATATTGATCAACAACTCAAAAAGGATAAGTCAGGTATCTCATAGCATAAATCTTGCTATCCTACAAAGACACTAAAGACAGTAATCAACAATATAATCACACTCAACATAGAGCATACCATCACATACCATGGTTAAGTAAAAGTAATCAAGATTGAGTCAGCATGATACCACACTCACAAAACCGTCGAGCCTCTGGTAGATGTCCTATAACTAGTCAACAATCTAGTCAACCCTAAAAACCCAAACATAGATAGCATATAGAAACAAGATGCAATTTTCATATTTTGGTTTGTTTTAAATCACATGGTTGAGTTAAATGTGGGTTTCAATTTCCATTTCAATGTATGTTTTTCAATGAAAAGATTCACCGTTTACCCTATAATTTAACTCATTCATTTAATCAGTTAAAATATAGAATCGCCCCATTATATTTAAAGTCAATTATCTAAAATATTCTAAGGACAATAATGTATTTGTTTAAAACTTGCTAAAAATAATTCTCCTTAATTTTCTTTTGTAAGGTAATTGTAATTTACTAAAATCAAAATTTAAATAACTCTTCAACAAGATTAAATAAATTCCCAACCTTCTTAATTAACCCTCGTTATCAAATAAGTTTAATATCTATTTATTTCACAACTAATTAATTTTAAATATAAATAAATAAATAAATAAATAAATAAATAAATAAATAACTAAATATATATATGTATATATATATAAATATATAAATATATTTATATATATGTGTGTGTGTGTGTGTGTGTGTGTGTGTGTGTGTGTGTGTAAATATATATACAAGCTAATTATTATAAATTTAAAAACTTAGACACACACACACACACACACACACACACACACACACACACACACACACACACACACACACACACACAAGTTAATTATTATAAATTTAAAACATTTTAATAAATTTTATTAATAAAATACTATCTTAAAAATAAATTACAATAAACAATATTTATAACTTTAATTAAATTAATTTTTTTTTAAAACATAAAAAAATATTAAAATGCAATTAAAGCTCGTCAGATTGTATGATGGGCCTATGGTGATAGGGTACAACGTACACTGTCGTCACAGTACCTATGATGGTAGGTACTATTGTAGGAAGGTGACAGGGGGTGGTATAGGGTAATTCCCTCCCACTCCTTTTTAAATTAATTAAAAAAAAAAAATTCCTTTTTCAAATACAAAATGTGATCAACCCCCCTTTAATAATAATTTATTATTATTTTTTTAAAAATTTATTTTATTACAATTTGTAACCAACAAAATTTTATAAAACAAATTTAGGTAAGCACATAATAATTTATTTTATTCAAAACCCATAATTAATCTGATGGGGAAATACAACATACCAATTTTTTATTATTATTAATTTTCTCTAAGAAGATTTTCTAATTAAATTCGAACTCTTCTCGATAAATTTCTCATTCCCTAATCTACTGAAAGAGGGTTATACAGATCTTATGATTTTCCAATAAATAGAAGATTTAATATTCATAATTGGAATGCATATTACTGAAAACATTCGTCACAAAAATTCTTCAGAAAACATTCAACAGACATGATGAAGACAGGAAAGAAAATAGCGTATTAAATATGTAAATATCACGATCATCTACCTAGACATTGATGCTAATTCACTACGCCTCAGAAAAATAGTAGAGAAAAATCCCTCCTCTTAGAACCTTCTCTTTTCCAAAAATTCCTTCCTTCTTCAAAATTCATAGTCCTTTGAAAATGAACTCCCAAGTTGTGATATGGAGTTCTCTCCCAAAAATTGGGGCACTAATTATGTATTCACCCCAGAGAACTCCTTGCTCACAACTCTTAACTCATTATTAACTTTTATTTATCTTTCTTTTATCTTTTCCATGTGCATTAATTAATTAATTAAATTACTTTATTTAATTTTCACTTGACTCTTTTTAAATTAATTTATTAAATTTAATCTCATGCACGTATCATGCAATCATGCAACTTTAATTAATTAATTTCTTTTCCACTTCTAAATTTATTTTTGAACATTAAATTTGATAGCTATTTATTAACTTAAATAATAATATTATTTAGCATTTATTTACAAATGAACTCTAAACATATTATTATTAAATTAAATTAATATGATCACGTTCCAAATTTATACTTATAGCTTTTATCATCAAATTTAATTCTTTTTATTTAATTAATTTCCCAATTAATTAAATATTAAAATATCATATTAAATTTCCATTAAATTAAATCATTAATTTAATCTTTTAATTAGACTTAATTAATAGAAAATTCACCAAAGATTCATAAAGTAAAATACGAAAACCCATCACAGAAAAATATATACAAAATCAAACTAAAGGGTTATAATCACGAACTAACATCATCCGATGCATTCAGAGGGTACATGACTTAGATACTTGTCCTAATTATCAATCAGGACAAATGGCTTAAGGGTTTAGGATTTGGACTTAAGCATTTAACTCCCTTCTCTTACCATTGAGATAATGCGATAGGGTATGCTCATCCTGGCAATTCGAAGAAGTCGATACTTGGTACTGTTGTGGTGTCCACAACACAGGCCCCATTCCTTACTAGGAATGGGGACCCCCTACCTTTTTCGACTCCTGGACTCATAGTTTGGGGGTCAGGAGAAGAAAATTTAGTTAGAATTTTAGAGTAAAAAAAACCTAAAAACCTAAAAAAAAAGAAAAAAAAAAAGAAAAAGAAAAAAATTAAATTAAAATTTTGCGCTGCCACCAATGGAGGCACCTCGCATTGCGTGCACCCCATGTGGAGGCGCACCGTACCGAGCCCCTCATGAAAGGCACTGCGTGTACCCACTAGTGTAAGCGCCCAAATAAAAAAAATAAAAGATCCAAAATTTGTCTTTCAGAGGTGTTTGTCTTAATTAAGCATTTTCAACTCTACGGACTAATATTTGCTTATTTGTGTAGGTAAAAAAGGTATCCTTAACTTGACGGGGTCATAACTTTTGACTCGGAGCTCAGAATTCAGAACCGTTTACACCATTGGAAAGAAGAACTGAAGATCTAATTTCAGTCCCTAAAATAGCTAGCCTTTGGCTGCCTAATTTTAAGGACCAATGAAAGTTTCAACTTGAAATTTTGAGTAGAAGACCTCCAAAAAAGCCATTAAAAAATGCCTAGAAAAATTTGCAAAAAAATATGAAAAAGTTTCAAACATTTGATCACCTGGATCAGTTGGTTTCTTGCCGGGAAGGATAGGGCAGTTGGAGAGAAGACAAAGGTCGAAGATACAGAGGTTGGACACATGAAGTGGAACAGGTTCCTCATCTTATGTAGCTATTAATGACAAGATTCAAAGCAAGTGCCTTGGGATTTTAGATTGAAGAAGCAGAAGGAGTGCAAGTTTATGAAAGTGATTGGCTATAAAGAGGGTGTAAATCATCAAAAAAAGGGCAAAGAATGTATACAAAAAATGATCTAAAACCCCATTTGAGCAAAATCTAGAAACCGTTTTCAAAATTGAGAACTTTGATTTTTTGGCGAATTGAGCTTTCGAGGTCCATAGCTCCGCAGCTCTGCAGCTCCAAATTTTCATGTAGCTCTAAAATTCAGAGGTGCACTGACAGTTGACTGCTAGTTCCAAAAATAGCACTTTCCATGCATTGGGAGCATATTCTAATGGAAAGTTAACTCCAACACACGCCTAGTGAAGGACTAGTTTATATTTTTGACGCCTCCATGCACTTCCACTTTGACTAATGGCCTCCTACTTTCTCTCTCACGCTTTCATTGTTTTTGACATGTAAAGGGCTCATGCATCCAATTAATGAATAAAATATGGATTGAATCCCTCTAAGCACCAGTTAGATTGTCAGTTTGTATATATTTAGTTTTTTTTAATGTTTTAAAAAGCATTTGATTGCATGAGGATATCTCTTACTCTCAACAAAAATTGAGGAGACGATTTCTTATAAATACCTCATTGTAAAATGTAAAAAGGGCCGCCGTTATTATGCAATAAAATTATGTTTTTGGTGCTAGCATTTGGAGTGTAGTTATTCTTTCCTGAATGTGTCATTTTTTTGTGGATTTTATTCATGAGATTGTGATTGAGCCAAAGGTTTATTGTGTTGTTTTTGGTTGTGTGATCTTTTAGTTTTGGTATTTGCTACAGATATATGAATTCTGCCGACGTAATGAGCTTGAGAAGAGATCACCCGATTGTGTCTACATAGCTTTTTCTCTCACATGAGCACACTTTCTGTGGCCTTGCAATTTGATGAAGAGTGAAACATCATTTGATTTGTTAAATATTCTCACCGAAGATTGCATTAGTGGATTCTAGGAAGCACTGCTCCTATTTACATTGGTTTTCTACCAATTTCTTCGAAGGTTTAACTCGCAGTGTGTTGTGTTCTGTGGCTTATGTCCGTTTAGGAATTTCAATTTCAAGTTATTTGATTTCATGTTATTTTCTTTCAATTTCATTATTTTCTTTGCTAACCCTTTGTTAGAATAGGACCTCATAGTAGCTGCATCATTAGAGTTGCATTCATTGAGAAAATAGAAAAATAGAAAAATATTGTTCGTTTGGTGTGATATTTTGAGACATCAAACAAATTTTACTTCGATTCCAAGATAAAAGATTTTTTTAGAACCAGCAAAGGCCTCCTTGTGAACACTCACATTTATCTTCTACTGAGCGGATTTTGGTAGGTCGCAAGACAAACACTGAACCTTGGAGTGGATCCTTAAAAAGATTTTTTTTTCAAGAGAGAAATTACACTATGGATTCCTACCGTTGACCTTGTGCAAAACGAACACCCAACAAGTACCTGCAACCTACATAAAATCCACGCATGTACATATATAATATATACTAAGCTAAATAGGCAATGACATGAAGTGGTGCATTGTGTAGATCCTGACTAGCAGGTGACTACAACTCCCTTCTTTAACCACATCGGAAATGCCATACATAAAGGAAAAAAAAATGCACACCATACACATGTAGTATGGTATAAGTATCCATAAGAGAACACATATGATAATCCATCTAACTAATCATCATCAATAATTGAAAAACATTGTAATATTAATCATGCACACATGAAGTATAGAGTACCAAGTAATCTTAGCATATATCAACTGAGTCTGAAACAATATCTAATAATCTCAAGATAATGCTACCAATCATCAAACATAAAATTGGCCTAAAAGAGTCTGGCAATGAT
Organism: Cupressus sempervirens; assembly: GCA_028749045.1. NCBI lineage: Eukaryota > Viridiplantae > Streptophyta > Pinopsida > Cupressales > Cupressaceae > Cupressus > Cupressus sempervirens. The sequence continues at coordinate 65,686,258 of CM053788.1, forward strand.
AGAAAAAGTGTAAACTAGGAAAATGTAAACTAGGGGTAGGCACTACATCCACCCTCGCTAAGATTAGGCTTACTCCTGGAAGCCTATAAACAAGTAGGGATATAAATCTCATAATCTAGATGCATCCTCCCATGTAGCTAAAGAGTCATTAGTAGGGTCCCATTGGACCCTTACCTGCTCTATGGTTCAACCCTTGAGGGTCAACTCCCGTTGCTCTAAAATGTGAACCAGCTCCAAAGCTAGCTGCCTATCCTCTACCTGTAATGCATTCCAATCAAGAACATGTACAACATTAGGGATATATTTCCTAAGTACTAAAACATGGAAAACATCATGAATGCGAGCTAGGCTGGGCAGTAAAGAAAGATGATAGGCAACTAGACCAATCCTCTCAAGTATCACAAATGGTCCCACAAAGTGAGGTGCTAGCTTTGAGCCCTTCCCATAATGGATCAGACTCTTCCATGGATGCACTCTCAAGAAAACCTTCTCTCCCATGACAAATTGCTTATCCGTCCTATGTGCATTAGCATACTTTTTCTGTCTATCCTGTGTTGTAGTCAAGTGCTCTCGGATACACACTACTTGTTGCTCTATATCATAAAGCATCTCAAGACCCAACAAGATGCAATCCTCAAGACTATCCCAACTCAAAGGTGTACAAGAGGGATGCCCATATAAATCCTAGAAAGGTGCTATGCTAATAGAACTGTGATACCCATTTTTGTAAGCGAACTCCACTAGGTAGAGATAGTCCTCTCAATGAGTCTACCTATCCGTCACATACATCCTCAACATATCTTCCAAAACCTAATTCACTCTCTATGTCTGACCATTTGTCTCTAGGTGATATGCTAAACTAAAATTCAACTGCACTCCAAGATCATGTTGTAGTAATGTCCAAAATGCAGAAGTAAATATAGGATCCCTATTCGAAATAATCTTTTAGCGAATACCATGTAGTCTCACGATGTCATGCATGAAGACATTAGCTATAGAATCTATAGTGTCAGAAGACCTTACTGGTGAAAAATGTGCCACCTTAGTCAATTGATCAATGGTGACCATGATAGCATCATGATGATGAGTAGTTATAGGTAATCCTACTATGAAGTCCATAGAGATGATGTCCCACTTCCATGAAGGAATGAGATTTGGCTGTAAAAGACCTGCTGAGTGCTAGTGCTATGCTTTGACTCTCTGACACTCAAGGCACCTAGCCATAAAATTAGTAATGTCATGCTTCATCCCTGTTTAATAAAATGAACATCGCAAATCTATATGCATCTTCTTGACACCTAGATGTGCTAAGTAAGGTGCACGATGGGCCTTTGATGGGATCAATGTGTGAAGCTCATCCAGAAGTGGCACATAAATCCTTCCTAAATGTCTTAAAAGGTAGTTTGAATCTAAGACATAGTCTGAAAACTTACCCTCCAAAGGTCTCCCTGAATCTATCTCTCTGCACACCTCTTGATACCAAGAATTGGTAGGGAGTGCCTAAAGTATCTGGCTCCTCAAATTGACACTAAGAGTCATAGATGATATCATGTGTTTCCTACGACTCAAAGCATTTGCTACCACATTCTCTTTCTCTTGAATGTACTTTATCTCGAAGTCATACTCACATAAAAATTCCATCCATCACCTCTGTCGAGCATTCAGATTAGGCTATGTGAAAATGTACTAAAGACTGCGATGATCACTATGTAGTTCAAATCTATGCCCCAACAAGAAATGTCTCCATATCATCAAGGCATGAACTATTGCTTCTAGCTCAAGATCATGTGTAGGATAATTAAGCTCATGATCCTTGAGCTTCCGTGATTTATATGCAATCACTCATTCATTCTGCATCAAAATTGCTCCAATTCCCTCAAGGGAAGCATCTGTACACACCATGAAATCACTTGTAGGATCAGGTACTACTAAGATCAGTGCACTGGTCAAAAGCTTCTTGAGCTTTTGAAATGCTTCCTCATATTTCTCCATCCATAAAAACTTCTTTCCTTTCCTCTAAAGAGAAGAGATAGAATGTGCTATTCTGGACAAGTTTTGGATGAATTTGCAATAATAACCCACTAGACCCATGAAACTATGAATCTCTGACATAGTAGTGGGTTTAGGCCAATCTATTATTGCCTAGATCTTTGTGGGGTCTACAAAGATACCCTCACCTAATATGACATGTCCTAAATACTGTATCTCTAATTGAAAGAAATCATACTTTGCCACATTGGCATAAAGTTGATTATCTCTCAAGCACTGTAAAACCAAACATAAATGTTCCTCATGCTCCTTTTGGGACTTAGAATTTATTAGTATGTCATCAAGGAAAACAAGTAGAAATCTGTCAAGATAGGAATGAAACACTCCATTCATCAGACTCATGAAAACTGATGGAGCATTTGTCAGCCCAAAAGGTACCACTATGAACTCATAGTTCTCATAGCAAGTTCAGAAGGTAGTCTTATGAATGTCAGCTTCCTTGATGTGAAGCTAATGGTATCTTGACTTAAGGTTGATCTTGGAGAATACTATAGCTCGCTTGATTTGATCAAATAAATCATTGATCCTTGGTATAGGATACCTGTTCTTTATTGTCACCTTGTTCAACTGTCTATAATCAATGCAAAGGCATAAAGAACCATCCTTCTTCTTCACAAAGAGCACTAGAGCTCCCCATGGTGAAACACTAGGTTAGATAGTACCCTTGGCCAAAAGTTCCTCTAGCTGTAGGCACAACTCAATCAATTCTTGAGTGGTCATATGATAAGGAGCTCTAGAGATAGGCTCCACTCCTAGAATGAGATCAATGCTAAAATCAATATCTCTCTTTGGGGGCATTCCCAAAATCTCACTCGAAAAGACATCCGCATACTCTTGTAGAATAGGGTGGTCCAAAGTCTTCCTCACAAGATCTTCTTCATCTAGCTCACTTACCATAACAACAAATATATAACATCCCTTATGAAAGCTCTGCTTCAACTGTATAGCAAAAATCATCCATAGAGATACAGGCTTCGATATCCCCACAATCTCCACTTCCTTCTCTTGGTCATCCTAACACATAATAGTGTTCTTCCTACAGTCTATACTAGCTCTATGAGAGCCAAGCCAATTATACCTAAGACCACATCATAGGAGCCAAGAGGAATAACTTGAAGGTGAATTGATTCTCAAACCCTCCTATGCTAAGCCCACACTAATGAACTACAAAATTAGTGGAAACCTTAGTGCTTGAGGCTAGTTTGACTTGCCAACCTTGATCTTGCTCAACTACTTCTAGCTTACACCTAGAAACTAATGATGGTGAAATAAAAGAATCTGTGGCACCTGAGTCAAACAATATAGAGAGAAGTGTACCTTAGGTGGCTCTCGTAGTCTCAACCACGGTCCCCTGATGGTTTGCCTGACGGTGATCAACTACTGAAAAAACCTTATGAGCTCTACCTACATCTTCGACTATAGGCTCAGATTCTGCTAGCCGAGGACCTAAATACTGAGGTGTTCATTGTGGAAAATGAGCTACAATGTGTCCAATCTTCCCACACGTATAGCACCATGTACCTCTTCCATATCCTCTCCCTATAGGTGGTGCATTCAACTGTTGGTGGCTATCCCTACTAGTAAAAGATTGGTTGCTCTATGTAGGCTGAGTGTGCCAATTTCATTTATTGACCTGAGCATTGCGATTGTTCTTGGAGTTAGAACCACTAATACCACTCTGTGCCTGAGGGTATGATCCCTTCTCATCATGCTTTGACTTCTGAGGCTACTGCTACTAATACTAATTCCCCTTAGGAAAAGGAGGCTTCTTGTTTCCACCTGAGTTGTGGTTGCCCTTAGATCTGGATGTTGTAGGTGCTCCCACAAAACCTCCATGTCCAAGGTTGACACTCTGCTCTACAAGGATGGCTCGATGTACCACATCCTTGAGGGTTTTAGGCTCAAATACCTTAACACCCCCAACTATATGGTTGTTCAAGCCTCTAATGAAATTTTGTGCCAATTGTGCTGGGTTGTCAATGAATCTCAAAAAGGGCATGAGCTCATAGAACTTGTGCTCATACTCTACAACAATCATAGTGTACTATCTCAGGTTATGGAATTCATTTGCTCTATGCTGCTTCCATTCCTCTAGTAGGAATTGCTTACAAAAACTCTCCAAGAATATCTCCCATGTGACACTATTCATATTTATGCCCAAATTCTTTTCCTTGATAGTCCACCAAGTGGCTCAAAATTTTTCCAAGTTGGTAATGGTAAACCTTTCTTTGACATTACTGTCAAAGTCCTGCATAACAAAAATCCTGTCAAGAGCAATAAGCCACTGCTCAGCTACATATCTTGAACCATGCCCATTAAAGGGCTTGACCTTGGTCCTCATAAGGTCCTTCATCTAAGAAAATACTATAAATCTATGATGATCCCTCCGAGGTCTCCTAAACCTGGGTCTATGCTCATGTCCTACTTGATGTGCTCTATCCAGATCATGAATAGGAGGTAGGTGATCAATAATGGTCCACATCTTTTGCCTTAGATCCACCTCCTCAAAGTTGGCATGCTGCTCTCTATGGTTCTCTTCCTGATGCTCACTGATATGCTCTTTCCTATTCTCTTCCTAAATGGGGCCTTTATGGACAGACTCATGTACACTGATAGCTTTTCCTCATCCATGACCTCTACCACAGCCAAGGCTACGACCTCTAACAAAAGATCTCATCCCTGATACCATCCTACAATAATATCCAAGATACAAGATACTATAACAACCATAAAACATACTACTGTAAGCATGTATATAAAAGCCACATGGTTTTGAAAACAAAATAAGTTTCAATGTTTAGCTTTGCCTGTGCTTAGGTTTAAGTATAATTTTTAGTTTGACATCTAAGTGTTGAAGTATGAAAAATGTACAACTAAAAGTTTAAGTTTTTTTTCAGTTCAACTAGTTCAAGTTTTAGTTTGATAAAGGTACATATAATAGGTTAAAGTTTTATTTTTTGTTCAACTAGTTAACAACTAGTAGCGTTCCAATATACCCAGAGCTCCCAATGTAGAAACTTGGGCTCTGATACCAGATGTAACACCCTACCAAGGGACCCAAAAGAAATGACCTAAAGTTTTACTAAGTTTGGTAACTTTTTTTTTGAAACAAGAAAGAATAACATACACATCAAACACATAATAGCGGAAGCAATAAGATACAATCAACTACAACATACATTACAAGTTACATTTCTTAAGGATCCTAAGACGTTGAATCACATATAAATTTAATCTAATACTAAGTCCATCAAATACCACATCCATATGAAAGAATAATTATAGAGTCCAATGTCCATTTAATATACATTTGTTTCGAATGCCTCTTGGAAAATTAAATTTGGAATGCTTAATCATCCACTGTACATGTCACAGGGTATGAAAGGCTTAAAAGAATATACATATGTAGAAATAGAAATACATCTTCCTCCTCAAATCCATGATACAAAGTACAATAAAATAAATGAAACCATCCACCATACATGATACATCCATCCATCATAAAAGATACAACATCCATCATGAAATATAACCATCCATCAAATGATACATAGAAAGAATGAAAATAAATGCAGATAAGGAAGCTCCAGCCATGGTGACTACGGATGGATCACAATGGTAAGAGTGAAAAAGCACTACCACCCGACTGCGTGGAACCTAAATGGTCCACTCCCACCGTGATGAGGAGATAGTCTCAAGTCCCAAACAGGATATCACGCCAAATATCAAAACACTCTCTAAGTCCAAGAGATTCTAAAAGTAATCTAACTCAAAGGGTTCCAAGATAGGTTGACATCTATACCCAGAGGCACACAAGACACGTAGGAAACCTACTATGTAAGCAGGTAAGTGTCATCGCACAAATCATGCTAGAGTTACCTTGGTAATTTGTCAAGACCTCGACCCCCTAGTGATCCCTATGCGGCCACTAGTATCCTTTCATACTAAGAAGACATACTATGGAATGCAAAGTCACAACCAAGCATTCTCTCTACTCCCATCCTAGTTTTTACTAGCACTCAAAGCATGGGCAAGAACATACAAAGACTCTTATTAGGTTCATTTTACTCTCATTTAGTGTAATATTTTCACTTATTAAATGACTTACAATGAGTTACCTTAGTAGCCACTTAGGGCCCCGACCCCCATTGCAAGCCACTTCTCGGCACTACATATAGATTTCCTACCCTAGGCTCATGAAATCACAAATCACAGAATCATGATAAAATCACTTCAACCCTATACAAGTGACTGGAAAGCATCTTAAAGATAATCATAATATGATACATTAGTTCTCTGTGAGCAACTAGAAAGCATCAAAGATAAATCATAATATCCATTGGTTCTCAATGAGCAACCAGAAGGTATCTGAACAATACTGATCAAGGACTCAAAAAGGATAAGTCAGGTATCTCATAGCATAAATCTCGCTATCCCACAAAGACACTGAAGATAGTAATCAACAATATAATCACACTCAACATAGAGCATATCATCACATACCATGGTTAAGTAAAAGTAATCAAGATCAAGTCAACATGATACCACACTCACAAAACCCCTAAGCCTCTAGTAGACATCCTATAACTAGTCAACAATCTAGTCAACCCCAAAACCCCAAACACAGATAGCATATAGAAACAAGATGCAATTTTCATGTTTTGGTTTGTTTTAAATCACATGGTTGAGTTAAATGTGGAGTTTCAATTTCCATTTCAGTGTATATTTTTCAGTGAAAAGATTCACCATTTACCCTATAATTTAACTCATTCATTTAATCAATTAAAATATAGAATCACCCCATTATATTTAAAGTCATTTACCTAAAATATTCTAAGGATAATAATGTATTTGTTTAAAACTTGCTAAAAATAATTCTCCTTAATTTTCTTTTGTAAAGTAATTGTAATTTACTAAAATCAAAATTTAAATAACTCTTCAACAAGATTAAATAAATTCCCAACCTTCTTAATTAACCCTCATTATTAAATAAGTTTAATATCTATTTATATCACAACTAATTATTTGACATAAATTAATTTTAAATAAATAAATATATAGAATTTTTAAGTAATATTAATTAATTATTATAAATTTAAAAACTTTTAATAAATTTTATTAATAAAATAATATCTTAAAAATAAATTACAATAAACAATACTTAAATTAATTAAATTAAATTTTTTTTTAAAACATAAAAACATATTAAAATGCGATTAAAGCCTGCCAGCTTTCATGATGGGCTGTGCCCTGCGTGCAGTACCTTGCTGTCGCAGGGCCTACGATGATAGGGTACAATGTACATTGTTGCAGGAAGGTGACAGGGGGGGTACAAGGTAACTCCCTCCCCCTCCTTTTTAATTTTAATTTTTTAAATTTCCTTTTTCAAATACAAAAATGTGATCCCCCCCCTTTAATAATAATTTATTATTATTATTTTTAAATTTATTTTATTACAATTTTGTAACCAACAAAATTTTATAAAACAAATTTAGGTAAACACAGAATGATTTTTTATATTAAAAAACCAGAATTAATCTGATAGGGAAATACAACGTGCCCATTTTTATATTATTAATTTTCTCTCAGACGATTTTCCAATTAAATTTAAACCCTTACCAGTAAATTTCTCATTCCCTAATCTACTGAAAGAAGGTTATACAAATCTTATGATTTTCCAATAAACAGAAGACTTAATATTCATAATAGGAATGCATATTACTAAAACCATTCGTCATAAGAATTCCTTAAAAAAATTCAACGAACACAATGAAGACAACAAAGAAAAGAGTGTATTAAAAATGCAAATATCATGAGTGTATACCTGGACACTGATGCTAATTCACTACACCTCAGAAAAACTGTAGAGAAAAATCCCTCCTCCCAAAACCTTCTCTTTTCCAAAAATTCCTTCCTTCTCCAAAATTCGCGGTCCTTTCAAAATGAACACCCAAGTTGTGATATGGAGTTCTCTCCCAAAAATTGGGGCACTAATTGTGCGTTCACCCTAGATAACTCCTTGCTCACAACCCTTAACTCATTATTAACTTTTATTTATCTTTCTTTTATCTTTTCCATGCGCATTAATTAATTAATTAAATTATTTTATTTAATTTTCACTTGACTCTTTTTAAATTAATTTATTAAATTTAATCTCATGCATGTATCATGCAATCATGAAATTTTAATTAATTAATTTCTTTTCCACTTCTAAATTTATTTTTGAACATTAAATTTGATAGCTATTTATCAACTTAAATAATAATATTATTTAGCATTTATTTAAAAATGAACTCTAAATATATTATTATTAAATAAAATAAATATTATAATATTCCAAATTTATACTTATAGATTTTATCTTCAAATTTAATTCTTTTTATTTAATTAATTTCCCAATTAATTAAATATTAAAATATCATATTAATTTTCTATTAAATTAAATCATTAATTTAATCTTTTGATTATACTTAATTAATAGAAAATTCACCAAAGACTCATAAAGTAAAATACAAAAACCCATCACAGAAAAACATATACAAAATCAAACTAAAGGGTTATAATCATGAATGAATGTCATCTGACACATTCAGAGGGTACATGACTCAAATACTTGTCATAATTATCAATTAGGAAAAATGGCTCAAAGGTTTAGGATTAGGACTTAAGAATTTATCTCCCCTCTCTTACAATTGAGATAATGTGATAGGGTAGGCTCATCCTGGCAATCCAAGGAAGTTGATGCTTGGTACCTACAATCTACATAAAATCCACGCATGTACATACACAATATATACTAAGCTAAACAAGTCATGGTAGGAAGTGGTGCATCGTGTAGATCCCAACTAGCAGGTGACTACAACTCCCTTTCTTAACCACATTAGAAATGCCATACATAAAGAAAATAAACACACACACCATACACATGCAGTATGGGGTAAGCATCCATAAGAAAACACATATGATAATCCGTCTAACTAATCATCATCAATAACTAAAAAATACTGTAATAATTGTCATGCACACATGAAGTATAGAGTACCAAGTAATTTCATCATATATCAACCAAGTCTGAAACAATATCTAATAATCTCAAGATAATGCTACTAATCATCAAACATGAAACTACCCTAAAAGAGTTTAGCAATGATAGAAAAAGTGTAAACTAGGAAAATGTAAACTAGGGGTAGACACTGCAGAATGAGACAAGCAAAGCTATGGAGGTTCAAATTTAGAGATCCATGAAAGATGAAACATTCTTGATGTGCAAAAAAAATTGCAAATTGTATTGAATGAATGAGTAATTACAAAGAGATAAATCCTTATAAATGAGATCAAAATCCTAAAAGGTAAAATCTAGGTGGCATGATAATAATTAATAAAAGAATTAAATATTATATGCCTAAGTTTAGCTTAAGTAGAATAGAGTTAATTAGAAAAAATCTAATTACTCTAACATATTTGTTCACAATATTATTTGCAAGAAGGGTTTTAGGTAGTATCAAGTCAACTCTTGGCTACCCTATACAAAACGTAATTTCTTTTTTAGGGATACAACACAAACATGCTATTGCTCTACTGTAAAAGATACTATATTCCTCTTTGCAATGACGACAAATCCAAATGTAACCTCCTCCACTTGACATTAAATTTTCAAACTATTCCAGCTATTTCCATACTGGAGATTTTGGGTCTATTTTAAATTGGGAGTTCTTGGTGCTAGAAGTTGTATGCACCCTAAAATGGTTGCCTAGACTATGTGCCCCCATTATTCAATTTATCAATTTATCAAATTTCCTGAATCAATGGTTTGCAATATTTTATTAAATCAATTTTCTTTATCAAATTCGATTATTTATTTTTCTAAGGTTGATCATTTTATCCTAAGTCTTGTTTAATTAATAGAAAATCTCCCTTTTAATTAAATAAAATAAGTCCCCATTTAATTAAAAGAAAACCTCTCTTTTAATTAAATTCATCCACATTTAATTGATTAAGAGAAAAACACCTCTTTTAATTTCATTAAATATTTCCTATTTAATTAAAAGAACTTGCTCCTTTTTAATTAAATAAATCCCACGTGAAAAAGGAAATGAAATAAATAAAAATTAAATAAATTCTTTTTTCCTTCTCCCATTTAATTTTCCTCCTGTTTTCTCATTGGTGGAATTTTGTCTCACATGATCAAACTCTATTATCCCCTATTGGTTGTGAGAAGCTTCCCACCTCCATATTTTTCTTTATAAGGGAGAGCCCTCTCCTCATTTTTGACATCCATTATTATGCTGTAGGTTTGAAGAGCGATTTGTGAAGGAGTTTGATTACTAAAGCTTTTTGTGGAGAACTTCTATCTTCTTGTCTTATACTCTCATGCATCCATGGATTCCATCATGAGGTTTCATCTTTGCATTTGCATATTAGCTTATATCCATATTTGTTTTCATAGATTAATATTGCATTGTTATTTTCTTTCATAGATTAGGGTTTATTTTCTTGCATTGCTTTGCATTGTCATCATTTAGATTAGTTTGCATTTTCATTTGCATGCATATTTTGATCCTTGAATCTTTGTTTCATGGTGTACTTGCATGGGCACAAACTAAGTCAAACTGAGGGCCTCCATTACAAACCCTTGCACTCCATAAATAGAGAGCTATGAGCTACCATTCGAGACCTCATTTTTGAGAAATCTTGGATATAATAACTCATAGAAGTGTGCCCACATTTTAGGCATACATTTTTGGTGCCCACCGTGGGGCAACCCACCTTTACTTGCCAATTTTGGATTTTTTGGAGTTAACCCCCTTGTGTAGATTTGTTTGGAGACAAAACACCCTAGATCTAAAAGATTTGATCCTATCTCTGAAATGGCTTGGTATTTTAATCTATTTTTTTTAACAAGGTGGTGACATATTAGACAAAATTCAATCCAATTTTCAAATTTTTCTAAGGCAAATTAGATTTTTTTTTTTTGAAAAAGTCTACATTTTTGGAAGGCTCTCTAAATTCTAAATAGAGTTGGTTCTTTTTTATTTTATTTTAGAGATCATATTAGGGATCAATAATTCGATTTGCAAAAATTGGTCTGTTTTGACAAAATGGCTCCCTAGGGTACAAATGAAAACATATTTTCAAAATTTTGACATTTTTGGAAAACTCTCTGATTTTTGACAGGGTTCACTTTTCTGCATTTAGAGTTTTGGATCCAAATTCATATCATATAGGTCCAACTTTGATGACTAGGTCAAAAATCAATAAAAAAGGGACATTTAATGAATAGCTTGCATTTAATTTTTACAATGGATCAATGCATGATGTGAGCTTTCATTTAGATTATTTACTAATTATTATCACTCTTAAAAATTAGATTTTCAAACCTAACCCTAGTTTTGCATAAGTTGGATATATATTGCATATCTTGTGTTTGCTTGTTTTGTTTGTTGCTTTGTTCATTGCGAGTGAGAATTCAAACATAAATGAAAGGTACAATAGAGAAAAGACGCATTGCAAGGATTACCATGTTTTTTTTGGATCTCTATAACATTTGGATTTGGAAGTGAAATGAACTCTCTTATGTGTTTGGCTTGAGTGCTTTTACATGCTTTCATAGATTCACACTTCATTTGGTGCTCTAAATTGGATCTAGATTTGCTTTCATGCATCTGTGTTTCACATAGTAATCAAGCCCTATGAACACTATTTGGGAGATCTTGAGAGATTGAGCTTCATTCGCTTGCTTTACATTGAAAGCTTCTCTTGACGACAGATCCTCTTGTAGATAGGGAAGGATATTTGTTATTATCTCACTATTTTGCTTGCAAATAATCTTGTTTGCTATGTTTGGGTAAGGTGAAGAGGCTAGAGGAGTATGCTCTGTTCCCTTTTGGGCACATTAGAAACTTGGAATCCTTGAATCCAAATCAAGTCTCCATGTGGTACAACTTTATGATTCTTCCTTGATTAAAGAGGGTTAAACCATAGTGGACATTCCCCTTATTGGGTCAACCACGTGGACAATACCTCAAGCAGTAATAACTATTTTTGACATGGTGGTAGAAATCACTATATAAATGTCCTTGTGGTGGAAATTCTCATAGGCGTAGTCTTTTGTTGGGCTGTCAGATCTCTAATTGATTAAATTCTCAGAATATGTCAAAACCCTAGTGCATTGGGATTAGATTTTTCCCACTCTAGATTGCAAAAGCTACAGAGTTGAACATTACTAAGAACCATAGTGTTGCCAAATTTTCTTTTCTAGGACTATGTGCATAATTAGAAAACATTTTGAGAACATACACAATAGTGGTTCTAGGGATTAGATTGATACTATGACACTATTCTTATTCATGTGCAAGGTTGCTTTGTCCCTTGCTCATTTTTTGAAGACATTTGCTTGAAATCCCTGATTGTTGTCTTGCATGCCTAGTTCATGATTAAAAATCTATTGATACACCTAGTTGGACATTTAAAACAAACAATATCTGAGTTCCTGAGTCAAGACTTTACAATCAAACTACTTTGTTGTCTTATTATTTGCAATCTCCCTAGGTTGATCCAGTTCAGATTAGGCTACTTACCCCATTTTTAGAAGCTTGTTCACACCTTGGGTTATTATGCTTTGACCTCTTGAATTAGTAATCATTGATTTCACAAGAGACCTTGTTTGGAGTTGGTGAGTTAGAGACCGTCCTTGTTGAGAAAGATATACCTTGGATTCTTTGATATTACACTTGGAGAGTCTTAGTAATCTCTTGTCCATCCACTTTCATCAAAATTCAATTTTAATTAATTAAAATTTGGGTAAATCATCCTCCTCATCCATATGTACTAGGGTATTCACCCAAAATTGTGGGCACCTCTGTGGCAGTGTTGATTTATGCCTATTGCAATATTTTACCTTATCATTTCTCTTTTGGACAAGTGAGTGCTTTTTCTACCCTAGTTAGGTACCAAAATTTCTTAGGGTTATCCTATCAACTAGTACCTTTTCTTTCATGTTGGTTACAAGTGATATTACATCCTGCTTAACATTCAAATAAACTCAAATGGTATCAAATTTCACAAAATGACTCTTGGTCTTCTTTCTTCTTCATCTTTCATGTCGTTCTAATCTCCCATTTCCATTCTTCCTCTTCTTCATTTCTTCTTGATTTTTTTCCTCCTATTATCATATAGTCTACCTTCTTTTATTCATCCTTTCTCTTCTTCCATGCTTGATTCTTCTTCTTCTATAACCATGGATCTTGAATATCTTGCTAGGGATCCTTATTTGAGCTCAGATGAACTCAACCTCCTTAAATTTGAAAAGTGTTGTTACTACAATAGATATATGGATGCTAATCTTGTGAAACAAATGATTGAAAAAGGGAAGAAATCAAACGTTCTTGCTAGGATCATACACAAGATCAGATCATAATATCCTTCTTCCAAATATTCTTTATCTTTCAAGTCTTGTCATGATTCTTCTAGATATCATTCACATTCTTCATCTTCTAAGTCTTATCATTATTCTTCTAAATATCATTCACAATCTTCATCTTCTAATTCTTCTCACGATTCTTCTAAATATCATTCACATTCTTCATATTCCAAGTCGTACCATGATTCTTCTAAATATCATTCGTGTAGATCTTCACCTACCTCTTCTTCACCATATCATTCTTCTTCTACTTCGACCAAGAGTCTTATTCCTCTTATTGAGACATACCATAATGAACAACATGAAAAGTCTTGTGATATGCCTATCTATAATACCTATAGTGATAATGATTATGATGACGATGATTATTATATTCCTATGCGTCCTAAAAGTCCACCTAGTCCTATGCTTGTGCTTAAAGGGGATGAGTAATGCATAGATATTGATGGTAATCCATATGACTCAAATTTTGAAAACAACATTGATAAATTTTGTGAAAAACACCTAAATGATAAATTTGTATTTTATGAGGAAGAGATAGCTTTTTTTTTGCATTGAAATAAAACATCAATGGCATAAGAGTTCCTCTTCTAAGAATGCTCATGCTGAAAATAAAGATTACACTCTTCAGCAAGATCATGTTAATGTTGAACCTTTGTCTTCTGATGCTCCCCTTCCATCTTCTACTTCCTCCACTATCCATACATCCCCTAAAGATTCTAAATCTCTCAAATATTCTACCAATCCTTCATCAAACAAAGATCCTAATGATTTTCATGTGATTCCCTATAGTCATCCTCAAAGGCTACCTCTTAAAGAAACTCAAGCTAACCTTCACTTGGCTGCAAATACTTTTGATAATGCTAAACCTAAAGAGCCCAAGCCTTCATGCACTATAATGCCTACTTCAGCTAGTCCTTCATCATCTATTCTAAAGTCTTCCACACAATTCCAACATGCTTCCTTCTTCTTAGGAGTGGCTTCATGTCAAGAGGACAATAAAAATGATAAAGAAAAGAATATAAAGAAAGATCAAAATCAAGAACCCTCCATGTCATCCAATTATTTTCACAATGTCTCTGGTCCATTTTATGGTTCTTTTGATCCTTTGTGCCCTTCCTCATTCATTCCACCATGCCTTAAGTGTTCTCCTAAGCAAGATCAAACTACTACTTACACTTATGAGCTTATTGACAATCAAAATGACCTTAATACACTTGTGCCTCCCAAAGATGATACTTTCATTAAGGTTATTAAAAATAGTGTTGTTACTTCCAATGTTGAGCCTAGTGAAAATCAAGAGAAAACCTCTACACTTATGCTATCTAAAGATCCTTGTCAAGATCAAAGTTTTCCATCTTCTTGTTCTACCACTCTATGTTCCCTTTGACTTTCTACTCTTCCTAAGTCTTCTCAAGCTTCAAGTAATCTTATCAAAGAAGTTACTCCTATTCAAGATGTTCATGATCCTATTGAAAATCTTAATGCTCACTCTAAAGATGCTAATGTCCTTGATTGCCATATAGATGTTGATGAACTTATTGATTACATTTTTGCATCTTCCACATCCATCCTTGGACCTCCTCCACCAATATCAAATGCTTCATGTCTTCCTTCCATCTTGAGTCCTATGTTCCTTCACTTTCCCCTCCCAACTCTCCTAATTCATCATCCATCTTGGGTCCTTATGTCCCTCCCTCTCCTATCTTTCCTCAAGATCAACGTAGATGCATATCCTTGAATCCTTTTCATCCACCCACTCACCTAAACTAATCATATCATCCTTCTTCTTCCACAAGTCCTAAGTCTTCTAGAAGTAATCTGAATGTTCAATACAAGAAAAAGAAGAAATTCAAGAATCCATACAAAAAAGAAGACCACCATGTCTCCTCTAATTGACATGGGGGCATAAAGTCAAAAGAGATATTTAAGAAAAAAATTATAAGACAAGTATGGGTTCCAAAATCCATCATTGAAGATATTATCTCTAAATCATCAAAAAAAAATGAAAAGAGGCCTATGGCTACATGGATTCCAAAGTCTCTCTTGAAAGAGTCTAATGTTGAACAACAATTGAAGTTGACATTCAAGCTTCAAAAGAATTCCATTTCATCTTCTTCCAAAAGTATTCTTCCATTCTATGCACCTAAACCACAACCTCTTCTATCCACTCAACATATTCTTTCACGTATTCCTTCATTCACATTTCCTCCATCCTCTTGCCACCCTTCAAGGTGTGTGTTGAAGTTGATCTTGCCTTCATTTCCATCTTCCAATATCACTTGCTTTGCATAAAGCCATATCCTCCATTTTTGTCTTCCATCTTCCTTTCCCTATTAGCATCTTTGAGCATATCATTTCAACTCCTTTTCATGTCATGGTTTAAACTTTCAAGGAGCATTATCTCAAAAGCTTGAATTTTTCCAAAAAATTCAAAAAAATTGGAAAAATTTGAAAAAAAGAAAGAAAAAATGAAAAAATTGAAAATGCGCCTTGGTGAAAACTTGGTAATCAGGCACCTTAGTAGAAAAAGTAAAGAGAAATAAATTTATCCTATGGTGAAAACCACTCCCTTGTGGTATCTTGGATAAGTACCATGATGAAAACTTGACAATCAGGCATCATGCATAGTTCTACATCTTTCGTCCATTTTGTCTTCTCTCTTTGATCTTAACAATTTTGACCTATACAAAAACATTTGGCTATCATGTGAGCTATCTTACGATTATCTTGTTTTCATTCTTTTCATGTTTAGCCTTCATATCTATTTTCCTCCATTTATTCTAGTCTTTCGCTATCCTTTTTCCATTTACCCCTTGGGTCTTGATCTAATAAAAAAGAGTAAAATATGATGCTATGAAGCCTCTTGACATGTCTACTTCTTTGGATTGCATCTTTCCCACTTTTACATTATGCTTTCATGAATTATCCTATGCTAGCCTTTCATTTCTTTTCCAAATGTGCTTTACATGAAAAATTTTCCCTAGCTTGGGTACTGGTGAGGAGTTTTCCCTTGAGAATTTCTTCCCTTTATTTTCCTCCATTCTCTTGTCTTTCATTTCTTCCACTAGCTTGCTAATCACTCTTGTCCTCCACCTTGCTAGACATTGGGACTGCACAATGTGATCTTGCTTGAGAGTTTGATGCCCATTCTATCTGGAGGCATTGTATATTATTTGTATATATTTATTAATCTTGAAAAATACAAAAAAATTGATATATTTCAAAAATCCAAAAAAAATGATATATTATCAAAATTCTAAAAATTGGAAAATGTCTTTAAAAAAATGATCATCTTAGTGAAAACCTAGCAATAGGCACTTTGATGTATCTCCAAAAAAAATTATATATTCCAAAAATACAAAAAAATTCAAAAAATTCAAAAAAACAAAAAAGAAAAAGAAAAAGTGCCTTGGTGAAAACTTGAAAATAGGCACCTTGGTAGCAAATTTTTTTTTTTTATAAAAAGTCTCAATTTTTTTTTGAAAAAAAAATCCAAGTGGTGAAAACCTGGAAATGGGCACTACTTGAGGCCTTTGCACCCCTATTTCTTAGTGTGCATCCTCGACACTCAGTCTTTCTCCATCATGCCTTATCCTTGTTGACACAATCATGCCTTGTCCTTGTTCCTCATCCATGGCATTACACCATTTCTCTTCATTCATAGCTTCCTCAAAATAAATTGGATCACTATGAGAAAATAATGCAAAATTTACACTCATCACAATCTTCATCATACCTTTCATTTTGGTATATCTCCCTTAGAATTTTAGTCTTTCTTAGCAATAGGGAGGCGAGAGTGGGATCTAAATTTTTAGTATTGATGCTACAACTATTTTGCATACTAGCTCGGGGCTATCTTGAAGTACTTGTAGCTATTGCTTGGCATGTTAAGGGATGCTTCCCTTTTTGCCTTTGTCTACAATCCATGTTATTTGCTCCATCTTCTTATTATTCACCAATGTCATCTTCTTCCTCTTCAATTGTAGGCACTTTACTATAGGTGCTTGAGGATTTATCTACTGAGCCATCCCATGACTAATTTTCAAAAAACTCCACATCTCTTAAAATGATGATCTTCTTGGTGATTGGATCATACAATCTATAAGCCTTTGATTCTGAGCTATACCCTATGAAGATGCACATCACACCTTTGTCATCCAGATTTTGCCTTTGTTCTTTAGGCACATGTGCATATGCTACACATCTTAACACTCCCAAGTGTTCAACTATCCATCTATTCCTTGACCAAGCCTCAAGAGGTATCTTGTCACGAACTAATTTTGTAGGATGCCTATTAATCAAATATATTGTTGTTACTATAGCTTCTCCCCAATATTTAGTTGGGAGTCCTTTTGTTTTCATTATACTTCTTGCAATTTCAACAATGGTCCTATTTTTTCTCTCAGCCACTCCATTTTGCTGCGGAGTATAACTGGTTGTAAGCTCTGTAGACACTAAAAATTGTCCCGAATGACTTTATTAATTTAAATTAATAATGGTCACATTCTTCGACTTATTTAATTAAAATTATTTTAATTAAATAGGTTCATTTTTGGCCTAAGTATTTAAATTTAATTTAAATACTTCCTAGCCTTAATGTGTTAAATTTAATTTAACACATGATTCTCCATTTATTCCCTTTTTTAAATAAATTTTATTTATTTAAATCCTCCATATCCTAATTAACTTCTTCTAGATCTAAATTAAATTAAATTTCATTTAATTTAATTTTTATCCTAATCTATAAGCCTAAGAGTATGTGTACTCTCATGAGTTGTCATCATAAGGGTTTACATTTCTTTTTAAGCACATGGTGTCTACAACTTGAGAACTTTCTACACACATGTGCCACCTCATCATTTTATCCTCCCAACTAAGGATATGAGATAAGGAGATAAGGTGCTTAATCGTTAATCCTTATCCTTATCCTTATCTTCTAGACACCCTCTAGATGTTTTCTGAGAGTCTTTAAATAGAAGCCTTGTCTCAAGCATTGCATATAGAGGATTATTGGATTGCATTGATACGCCGTCGCTTTGAGTCTAGAATCACCACATTGAGAGCTTGCATTATAGGTACATTTCCATATGGAGTTCATAGGCTGCATCTTAGTGATTTGATAGTTGGTAAGATTTACATTTTGTATTGCATCTTAAGTTTTTGTTGTGCATGCATATTTAGTTTACATTCTAGTTTTAGTTTTCATTCTAGTTATAGCTTGCATCTTTCATATTTAGTTTACATTCTAGTTTTAGTTTTTTCATTTTAGTTATAGCTTGCATCTCTAGATAGTTTTCATCATTTCATGTTCATTTGCATCATAGAATACCTTTGAGTGTGACTTCCTCCATAGTCATATCTTGAAAGTATTCTTCTTTTCATATAGTCTAGGATCATATTGCATATTCACTTTGCACTCACACTCACATTTGCACTTCCACACAAGGGATTTACTTATTGTTGTGTTTGTGAGAGCATACCAAACATACCCTCCATTAGAGATACACCAACAATGGCTACACATAGTTGCCCTTGTTGAGTATTAGAGGTGGTTGGAATTTTGGTTTGTTGGTTGCTTTTGTAAATTTCTTTTAAACTAGCTTGATTCCTTAGGCTTCTAGCAATTTGTACATTTTTTCAGCACACATTTTGGCACGCTCGGTGGGACCCACATCCCTGATCTCACTTCAAAAGTCCGCCAATAAAACTTTCTGTAGGTCAGATTAGCATTTTGTCGTCTCTAATAGTCTCAGTGTCGTCTATGTTGTGCGTCTACGCATATCAACGTCTCTGTAGATCAGCATCTCCGAGAACAAGCGTCTGCGCCGCTGCCAAAAAATTAGGTTCTTTTTTTTTTCACGTCTCTGTCTACTTTATTCTGTCGTCTAAGTTAGGGTTTTGTCATCTGTGCTTATTTCTCTGTCGTTTTCGTGCTGTGATCTATCGTCTACGATCCAAAATTGGCATCTTCGATTTTTATTTTGGCGTCTCCAATTTTTACTTTGGCTTCTGCGCTCTGCATTTTAGCGTTTGTGCTCTGCATTTTAGCGTCTGCGCTCTGCATCTTGGCATCTGCGCTCTGCATTTTGGCATCTGCATTTTGTAGTTTGGCATCTGCGCTCTGCACTCTGGCGTCTGCGCTCTGCACTTTGTTGTCTTCGTGTTTTAGCATCTCCGATTATTAGCGTCTGCGACTGTTATGGTTTAAACTAACAGTTAACAGTTTTTCTTGAGCATTTTGTAAGTTTGCAGGTCGAGGATTTATGTTAGAGGATGAACTAAAGTGAAAAAGACTTGCTCACATTTGAAATTGGAGCGTTTTAAATGGGTACATTTAGTATAGGGCACCTTTGGATTCGGGCCTTAAAATGAACTCACATCCAAAGCCCTAAGGAAAATTAATTTTATTTCAACATTGTCATTTCAGCATTTTCATTTTCAGCATTTTCTTTTAGTATTTTATTTTTTGCTATTTAAAGTTGGAAAGAACCTTGTATGCTCTAAACACGCGTGTCTTCAATTAGAGTAGCAAACTTAAATTTTTGTGGATAACGAACAAGTGTCTTTTAAACCCCAAGTCCACTTACGTATTCTCTCCTCTCACGCCTTTGGGCGACCTTGGGTGCACAAGAAATAAGTGGATTTGTTTTTTTCATTTTATTAGGAGGCCTGCTTGGGGATTTCATCACCCCTTGGGACGACCTCAACTCCAGCGTTCTGACGGAGTATAAAAATCGGGAGGTGAATCGAAAGACACCTCTCTTGGAAGTGTAAATATTGTCACTCTTGTCTAAGCCCCAAAGAACTTTATACCTTTGGGAAGTGAAGGAGGAGATTTGGGTTACCATCTCCCCCCGACTGTGTGGCAGTATTTCTTTTCATCTACAGAATTGGGCCTCACGTACCTAGTGTATATCGAGGACACCCTTTAGCTAAGCCTTGTATAGCCTAGTATTAGCCTTATTAGGATTGTTGTTGTGTTTGGTGTGTTTGTTTAAAAAAAAAAAAAAAAAAAAAAAAAAAAAACAAAACAAAACAAAAAAACTTCAAACAAGCCAAAAAATGAGTGAAATTGTGAGGGAATCTTTGCAGTAAGATAGGTTAGGTGAGGTCTCTTTGACTCACGGTCATCTTTTGGAAGTTTTTGCACTAGAGTCACATTTTGAGTTTTGGTTGAGTTTATTTTTGATGTCAAAAAGTTTGAGTCTTGTTTTGTTCTTGCCATGACCAAAAAAGTCAACCAAACCAAGCATAAGAAAGTGAAACTGTCCAAACCCCCTGTCTACAAAGTAAGGAAGAGGCTAACCCACGGTGACAAACAATTCAGCTACGCGATCAAGGACATTCAAAAAGAAGAAGCTAGGCAAGACCACTACGTTAGGATCACCTATAACGGAAAACTTCGAAACTGGTCTGCTTTCCCAGGTGTAAACCCAAGGTTCTTATTTCCTGTAAACGAAAATTGAATCAACCATATAAGTGGCCATCATACATTCCTCTTTCTTATTCATTTCCATTTCTTCCATCTTCAAACTTTCTTCTAAGGGAGCTAAAAACCTAAAAACATTTTTTTTATCGTGACATTAGACCTTACATCCATAAGCAAACACCTTATCCTAATCACATTCTCTTATTTGGGACCACAAGTTAGTCTCCAAATTGCAAGCAATCCATTTAGTGTCCTATCTTTCCTATAAGATCACATTTGACTATCTTTGGTGAGAGAAAGATACTCAAGTCTTACTTATTTGGGATCACAAGTCAATCTCCAAATAGTAAGAAGTCCACTCAATACCTTACCTTGCTTATTTGGGACCACAAGTCAGTCTCCAAATAGTAAGTAATCCATTTGGTGTCTTATCTTTCCTACAAGATCATATTTGACTATCTTTGGTAAGAAAAGGATACTATTATCTTTCACTATCATTTTGTTTGCTAAACTAAGGTCTCTTGTTCAAATTTGGGTAGTTGACCCACTAATCATCTAAGGTTAAGAGCTCTCATTTCCATATTCTATTTCTCTCATAAGCCTTCATTCATCATTTGGCCATTCTTGTATGGTAAACACATGATCAAGAAGGTTTACATTCAACCCCAAAACACATTTGTGGGAATCAACAAAGCAATCAGAAATGGAGAATCTTCCTCCCTCAACTGCAACTTCATTAGGGGATGTGCTTCCCTCTAATCTGAATCTTGGCTTGCCTAATATCCAAGAGCCACAACAACCTTTTCATAATAGCAATCCAAGTGATAATGATGAAGAAGTATACCAAGATGAAGACCCTATTGATTTCGGTGATATTTCTAGTGAGGTTAAGACCTTCCTTGCAGACCCTTACAATGTAGAGATGATGGAGAAATCCATTAAGGCAAACAAGACCGACATATTCTTAAATTTGATCAAGGATGGTGTTAACGTTCCTACAAGTTTTGATGAGAACATCCTACTTACTCAAGTCAATAAAGGTGGTGCTCCCTTAACACCTAGTTCAAGTGCAATGCCAACATCAAGCAAAGGAAAAGGACCTACGGTGACAACTAGTGCAATGCCCACATCTAGCACTTTACCACAACCAACGCTTCAAACCAACCCTGAAATCTTTCAACAATTCATCAATGCTCTATCAAATTTTTCCACATATGCTAATGCTCCACAAAACATCTCAACAACTTCAAATGTAGGAGGCCTTGGTATTAGTCAAGCACAAACTCAACCAATGGTTATTTCTACACAGCCTACACCTTCACCTCAGTTGCATGTGCCTACGACCATGGTAACAAAATTGGTGCCAAATGCAACGAGTGCATATCGACAGGGTGGTTCAAATGGAGCAACTCCACCACCCCAGCAGTCACAAGCCCAAACGAACTTTGAAGTAACACATCTCACTCAAATGATTCATGAACTACGAAATGAGGTGCGCAACACAAACAATAAAGGGGTAAAACACTTGTCTATTGATGAGATTTGTCCTTTTGATAAATTTGTTCCTGTTACTCCATTCTCGGTTGGTTTTGAGATTCCAAAGTTTGACAAATATATGGGAAAAATGTGCCCTGTCGCACATGTAAGGGAGTTCTATATTTTGTGTCAAGAGGTGGCATACAATGATGATTACCTTAAGAGACTCTTTCCACAAAGTCTCGGAGGCCCTGCATTTGAGTGGTTCATAAATTTTCCTAAATATTCTCATTCTACCTTCGATGAATTGGCAAATAAGTTCATAGCACAATATTCTTACAACATGGACAATCAGGTTTCATTAAGTGACTTGTGTAATACTAAGCAACGAAATGGAGAAACTTTTGCCAATTTATTGCTAAGATGGAGACATCTTGCTAGTTGTATGCCATACAAAATTGAGGACTCTCATCTTGTAGATATGTTCATCAAAAATTTGATACCTGAAATGTCCTTTCACTTGAAAATGGTGAGTCTTGAGGACTTTCCTACGCTAATAAAAAAGGGTAAAAACATTGAAAGTGGACTTTTAGAAAAATGCACCATCAAACATTATAGTTCTTCATCTTCCCATAATGAATCGAACAATGATAACAAGCCTAGATCATGGTCTAAGAATAGGTGTGTTACACACGATGGTGTTACGAATGTCAAAAACCTTCGAGGAGGTAGCAACAATAATTACCGCAACCGTAACAACAATAACTCAAATCAAGACAACCAAGGTAATCAACAAACTCGATTCTTTCCGCATAACAATTACAATCGTGATTATGATCGAAATAGGACATTCACCAACTTTCACGAACCATTGGAAGCCATCTTTCAAAAGGTGGTAGATCATAACTTGATGGTGTTTCCTAATACACGTCCTTTTGATGAAAATCAACCAAAACCTAGGTGGTATCAAGAAAATGAATATTGCAAATACCATCGCGTCAAAGGACATGATACCAATAAGTGTTTCAAACTCAAGTTGTTTATCCAAAACCTTGTTGACAATGGAGAAATTGAAGTGGAAGGAGGTCCTTACTCTAATAATGCTAAGTTGAAAATATTTCAGAAGCCATTTCCCGATCACAACGATGGTAACAATAATACGAATCAAGCCTCCACATCAAATGCTGTACCTTATGATTACTCTACTAACCACATATCAGGGTTTGACTCCTTGTGTGGTAAAATAGATACCAACGATATATGTGGTTTTGACTCCTTATGTGGTCACATCGAACGGGTAGACGCCCATGTGAATACCCTTATCTTACAAGCAGCTGATTGTGATGCAACCACTCGACATGGAAGACTCACCTTGCTAGCAACTGCACCTAATAACAATAATTCACCCGCTCCACACATGCCTGCTGCGCTGTCCACTCCACGAAGGCCCGCTTCACGCTATGATGTATTATCCCAACTAGGTAAGACTCCTGCACAAATATCCATCCTTGAGCTTCTTACCACCTCGCCTGTACATAAGGAAATCTTGGAAAAGTCCCTTTTAGAGTCCCGTGTCCCTGATAATATTAATGCCGCCCAATTTACTGCCATGATTGGAAACCTTGCCGCTCAACAACATTTGATCTTCACAAATAAAGATTTCCAAGCACCCAATCCCAACCATAATATGTCACTCCATATTGAAGTCCTCATACAACGGCATAAAATAAAAAAGATTCCTCATAGACAATGGATCCGGTCTAAATCTTTGTACATTAAAGATGATTCATTTCTTGGGACTTCTAGAGGATCTCCTCGATTCTAGAAAAATAATTACTATAAAGGCATATGATGAAAGAGAAATGGAATCAAACGGAGTTATTATGTTGCCTCTCAAAGTTGGACCAGCCATAATCAATACTGAATGTCATGTCCTAGATTTAGATTTTCCATATAACATCTTGCTTGGTAGACCATGGATACATACTCTCAAAGCAGTGCCTTCCACATACCACCAATGTTTGAAATTCCCGCACCAAGGAAGAGAAGTTAAAATTTCAGGGGATCCTACACCCTTTGAATTTTTTAGAAGATTGGAAGGTACTCCAGAAAATCTTTGTCCCATAAGTGAGTTTTCTGCAGTCATACCTAAGCCTCTTGTCATTAAAGAAACTGCTTCACTTCCAGTACCAGAAACAACCCATGAGAGTTCAAATTCTCGTAAAGGAAAAGAGAAAGTTGAAGATGTTAAAGTTAACACTACAGGGAAAAAGACCACCTTTACTGAATTGGGAATGGGAGAGTATAAGTTCTAAAATGCCTTGTGTGTGGGACAATTACCACTTTCCCCTCGTTCCCTTGGAAAGCCTTCACAATTGCCATCCTCTACTAATAAGGACACCATGAAAGTTAACAAAATGACATTTGAACATTGGGGTTCCCTTAGTGATGAACACATGGAAGATAATATTTTGGATTGGTTATATTATGATGGCAAAGACGAACCTATAGAGTTTCCTAAGGACAAATATGTCAAAGCACTTTCCATTGTTGAAAGCATGGGATATCATGGTACTGGTCTTGGCCCAAATGAAAATGGAATTAGACAACCCTTAGAAGCTAATAGCTATCCTAAAAGACGCAGTTTGGGTTCCCTCAAACCTAAGGTTACCTTTGTTGACAACTATTTGGTCGAACCTGAATCTAAGACTGAAGAGGAGGAATTCTTCGAAGTGCCTTTCCAATACATTGAAGATGACCTAAACAGTCGTGTCCATACTATTACCGTAAATGACCTTTCATCCATTAATTTACCTCTCACTAACCCTGACATGATAGATTGGGACCTTCAAGATACGCCACCAAGTTTGGACATTTGTAAGTCTGATGAGGCAGTGATGGCACTTTTTGGCCTTAAGAATCTTCGAGATTACGAGCATGAGATCCAATATGATGAAAAAGCCTACTTTGGTAGCCAAATCAACTCTCTTAGTCGCAAAAATGAAAAGGAAAATAAAAATAAAAGAATCAAAGAAACATCCTCTAGTGAAAACCCTTCTAGGGTGCTTTTGGATGATGAAAAAGATAAAATAAAGGACGCATCCTCTGGTGAAAACCTCGTAGAGGTGCCAAAAGAGGGAGAGTTGAATTTGCCATTCAAATCCTTGCCACTAGAAAAGTCATCCATTTTGAATGAAGATACTATTCCAATAAACTTGGGAACAGAAGATAATCCATAGCTTACCTACATTGCTGCCACCTTGAGTCCTGAAGAACAAAAAGCTATGACAATATTCTTGAAAAAAGGAAAGATCAACTTTGCTTGGACCTATAAGGATATGCCTGGATTGGATACAGATTTAGTGGTACATCATTTGATAGTTGATCCCAAAATCAAGCCAGTAAAACAAAAGTTGCGTAAAATGCATCCTAAGGTAGCACTTCTAGTCAAGGCAGAATTACAAAAGATGCTAGAGGCAAAGTTCATTCGACCCATTGACTATCCTGAGTGGATCTCTAATATTGTTCCTGTAGGGAAAGCGTCTGGGGGCATTCGTATTTGTTCTAATTTTTGAGACTTGAATCTCGCATGTCCTAAGGATGATTTTCCACTACCCAATATAGACATCATAGTGGATTTGACAGCTAGACATGAGATGTTGACTTTGATGGATGGATTTTCTGGTTATAACCAAATCAGGATTGCAAAAGAAGATCAACATAAGACGACATTTATCATGCCTTGGGGAACCTTCTGTTATCAAGTCATGCCCTTTGGTTTGAAAAATGTCGGCGCCACATATCAACACACAATGACTACCATATTCCATGATCTTCTACACATCATAATGGAGGACTATGTTGATGACATCTTAGGAAAATCTAAGACTAGAGAAGCCCACATTGATGTCCTTACTACTATTTTTGAAAGATTGGAAAAGTACAAAGTGTGCCTTAATCCAAAAAAGTGTGTATTTGGGGTCAAATCTAGTAAATTAATAGGTTACATTGTATCCAGAAGAGGAATTGAAGTAGACCCTGCAAAAGTAAAGGCCATCATGGATATGCCTCCTCCTTCCACATTAAGAGAGCTTCGTAGTTTTCAAGGAAGATTACAATCAATCAGAAGATTTGTGTCACAACTAGCTGATAAAGTTCATCCCCTTCAGCATTTTCTTCGTAAAGGAAATCAATTACAATGGGATTGCTTGTGCCAAAAAGAATTTGAAAAAATTAAGGCATATTTGACTAATCCTCCAGTCTTAGTCCCTCCAGTAGCAGGACGACCATTGATCTTGTACATTTCAGCTACTTCAATTGCCTTAGGAGCACTCCTGGCATAATTAGATGATAATGGAAATGAACAAGCCATATATTACCTCAGTCGAACACTAGTTGGTTATGAGTTAAATTACACTGCTATTGAAAAAGCATGTTTGGCCGTGGTCTTTTGTACACAGAAACTACATCATTATATGCTTAATCATACTACATTTCTCATTGCCAAAATTGATCCACTCAAATACCTATTGTCAAAAGCCGCCCTCACTGGTCGAGCAGCAAAGTGGGTCTTAATCCTAAGTGAATTCGACATTGTGTATAAGGATCGTAAAGCTATTAAGAGACAAGTAATTGCAGATCAGTTAGCTAAAGCACCTCTTCCAGGCAGTCAACTTATTGTGGCAGATTTTCCAGATGATACCATTATGACTATAGCCCCTAGTATATCATGGAAACTATTTTTTGATGGATCCTTTACACAAAAGGGATCGGGGGCAGGAGTTTTGTTTGTAACACCACAAGGGGATTTAATTCCTAAGTCCTACAAAATTTCATTCCCTTGCACAAATAACATAGCTGAGTATGAAGCATTAGTGACAGGAATGCGTCAAGCCATTAAATGGAATATTAAGAATCTTCTTGTCTTTGGAGACTCACAACTAGTTATTAAACAAGTGACTGATGAATATCACACCAAAGATGAGAAATTGTTGCCCTACCGCCGAATAGTTGAGAATCTTAAGCAACACTTTACCGAAATTGTCTTTCAACAAGTTCCAAGGGCTAACAATAAAGTAGCAGATGCCATGGCCACTATTGCTTCTATGATTTCCATGCCAGAATATAGTCCAAAATGTGAGTTTCTCCATTCTCAGGAGCCACGCCATTCTCCCTCGTCTATGGTTCTAAAGTCATTTTACCCATTGAGATTGAGTTACCCTCCCTTAGAGTCTCTCTACAAAACCTCATATCTGATGAAGAATACTAAGTTGCTCGCTTGCAAGAGTTGGCACTCCTTGATGAGAGACGCCTCCGCGCCCTTAACCACCTCTGCGTGTATCAACATCGCCTCCAACTACAATATAATAAGAGGGTACAGCCAAGAGAATTTGAAGTGGGTGATCTAGTGCTACAACATAATATGAGGAATCTCCAGAACTATGAAAAGAAAGGAAAATTTGAGGCAAATTGGCTAGGTCCATTCGTCATTACAGCCAAATATGGTTCTGGGGCATATCAGATTGCTACACTTGAGGGGGATCCACTCCCTGAACCTGTAAATATTCATCATCTCAAGCACTTTTATGCTTGAGAATTTGTAGATCTTGTACAGTCTTTAAAAGTCCTGAAAAAACCCAAAAAATTAAAAAAAATTAAAAAAAATGCCAATCCATTGTCTATCCAAACCTTTCCTTTCATGTCCTACCATTATTCCTTCTTTTTCCATTTGTGCAGAGTAGTACTTAGAATTTTGCTTGTTGCTAAATCCAACAAAAGACCTCTTGTCTGCGAGGCCTCATTTTCATTTTGATTCTTGCATGCTTCCTGTCAAAGGGTTGTTTAATCGCATTCTGTTGCACACTTTTACGATAGTGACCACACTTGGATACACATAAAATCACCTTTTGGAGGCTTAATGATTCGGGAAGTTTGTTTGTTTCACAAACCCCTGCCAGAATCACATAATCATATTATCACAAAACACTTGATTCAACATTTCCCCGTAGGTTGAGTCCTTCCTGTAGGCGATATGGGGACTTTCACTTTTCCAGACTTAAGGCTCTTGGCAGGGACTGTGAGATAAATGACTACTTGGTCACGAAGTCTCTTTTGTTTGGTTTGTCGTATTTTCTTTATGTCTTTTATGGTTTTTACTGTGTGTCTGTCTCAGATATTAATGCCTACCGCAATGGGGGCGATTACGCAAAGGAGCTTTAACATTTATGCTTCTATAGCATATAATGCATGCACTCTTTTGCAAAATAAAAATAATTGTGTGCTCTCCACATAAACACAACAGAATCCCTTGTTTTCACTTAGTTAGGGTCCATGTAATATAGGGTTTCATTCAAGTCGTTCTTGAGACAAGGTTCTATTTATCTCCTCCTCCTATGCTATGTTCCTGGATCTTTATGGATGATGATTTTGACAGATATTCATTAGGTTGCATCTTTAGATAGAGTGTTCATTTTTCATCCTTTTAGGTTACATTAATTGTGCAGTATAAATTGCATTAGTTTACTCATCAAATTACATTTCTTAGTACTCATTTTAGCATTAGCATTACATTTAGGGGCACATACATATCATAATGCATAAGTCTCATAATCGCCAGCCAATCTGCATCACACATGTTAAGCATCATATAGTATATAGAACAGATACATCACATCCTGCATCATAGACGTCAGTCTCATAAGCATCATATAAAATCCATACATATGCATCATAAACACCCATATACATATAGAATCATCAACTCATGGCATGTATATATATCACAAAAGAATCAATGTCTGTACAGTCCAAATACATATAGAATCATATAGTACAAATGCATCATCTGCACATATCTGTCAAAATATCGGATCTCTATACAAAATCTAGGAGCCATGCTATGAGGGTCTTGCTCCTCCTGTATCACCCCCTCGAGGTGGTCGGCTCTACCCTACTGACTGCTTTGATCTGGCTCTGCCGCCCGTGGTCCAGGAACTAGCCCCTCTCTCAAAATCAGGCTGCCGATGGTCGGCAGGTATGACATCATGATACAGTGACCTATAGTAGGCTGCCTCTCGTACTGCTCATACCTCAGATCGCCTGACTGAGATGGCCTCCTGCATCACTGTCATACTGGCCCCCGATGTAACCATCTGTCTTGCTATGTCTCACTGCCTGCGATACTCATCAACCTGAGCCTGATATGTCGTTCGCTCGGTATGCAAGGTAGCCACCTCTCCATGTAACCTCGCTAGCTCCTCAGCGTCAGCATGCATAGCCATACCCACAAAATCCCTTGCATCCACTCGTGCCTGTAAGGCTGTGAGTGCCTCCTATGTGCTATCTGCTCTAACTCTTTGCAGCTATACCTCTGCCTGTAGCCTAGCAACCTCTGCCCGTAGACTATCCCGCTCAGCCTTGACTATGTCCGGCTCCTCTCTTGGTACTTGTCTCTGTGGAGGTGCCTGTGGTGGTACCTGTGCCTGTGCCTGTGCCTGTGCCTGTATCTGAGGTCCCCTCTGTGGTGGCACCTGTGCTGCTATGGCACCCCTCCTAGCAACTGCCCTGTGACCATGTGGTCCCTGTTGTGCTCCCTGAGCTGGCACTGCTATCATAGCAACTTGTCCCCCATATCCTGCGCCATCTCCCTCTCCCTATGCCTGCTCTGCTGGTGGAACTACTCCAGGCACTGTCAGTCTAACTGGCTGGTGTGCTGCCCACCACTGTGCATATGCCGGTGTCATACCAACATCTCCCCTGTCCTGACCATGAACCCATGGCACTCTATCCATCGGTAACCATGATGCCCAGGAAAATCGTAGCGTTGTCCCTCGACCCCATAGCCGACCATATTTGCGAGTCACTATAGGATACAGGAATCTGTTTGGAACCACATCCTGGGTATGCCCAAAATATCGTCGCACCCGAGAAGGCATATATCACATGATCACGTGAGCGGATCGACCAATAATCCAACAATCGGTCTGTGTAAATGGGAGATACGTCTAATCCTCTGTATCATCCTCACCCCCTGCTGCTTGTACTCTCCCCCAGTGCTCCACTCCATCATAAGGAGTCCAGTCAAACATGATGATCTCATCAAGGCACCTGTGCCAGAATCCCACTGACTCTGTCGATGTATACTGGATAGGGTGCCGATATTTGCATGCGTATGGCTCTCTAGGCTGCCTGGTCTCTCTTCGTGTGATGGGTCGAGTAACCCCGATGTGCTCCCAAGACCAGACCATCAGTAGTGTCAGTCCTGGTCCCATCGTGTGCTGTGTCCGGTATGCACACATATGAAGGTCATGGTACAACTCTGCTAAGATGGTCTGTCCCCAATAGTAGACCTCGCCATCCTCCTGTAATAGGGTGCTCAACACCCGTGCCCAGCCAATAGGCCACCCATGTCCTACATGATCTGGTAGCATCCGCCATATCAAAGAGGCTAGAAATACTGCTAGTCTCGGTAGTCTCTGCTCCAAGGCTCCCCTCCAGGATAGCCAGGATCGCTATACTGGTAGTCTCTGTCGTCGCCTACCAAAACACTCTCTCAAGAAGGGATCAACTCCCTCAACTACATACTTTGGATATGTGCCTCTGATAGGCACTCTCAAGATCCACCATACATCTAGGAGAGTGATGGTAGCCTCCCTTGTCGGTAGATGGAAGCTCCTTGTGGGCGTGTGCCATCGCTCTATGAGAGCCGATAGCTGTGCTGTGTGCACTCTCAAATCTGGCCACTCGTGGACATGCTCTAGTCCGCACAACCACACGTGTCCCCAATCCGCGTCTGTCAGTCTCTCCTGTATAACCATGGTCAGTGGATAGTGCTCCTGTGACCTAGAAAGCACCGTGCCCTCTTGCAGCATGGACATGCAGTAATTCAGTCATTTCATTTCCCAAATGGGGCATTTCATGCTTGCCATTTCTCATTTCTGTTGCATCTGGCGTAGACGTTGATCGGCGGAGATGCTGATCAGCGCAGACACCAATCTGCGGAGACGCTGGTTTGTGCTTACACAAAACGTGTATTTCATCTCCGCTCTGCTCTTGAAGATGACATGGCAAGGTCTGTCGTCTTCGATGCTGCTTACCGAGCGCACAGATGACAAACTATGGTCTGTCGTCTTCGTTGGTCTTGTCGCAGCCTTAGCATCTGCGCAGACGATAGGATGTCCCTTGTAGTCTCCGCAGTCGCCGATATCCCTTCTTTGTCGTCTGCGCAAATGACAAGGTGGAGACTGTCGTCTCCGCTCGAGATCATTTTTTGCCACATTTAAGGCGTCATAAATGCCTCTAACCTAGTCTACCTATCAAATTACCAGGAGGATCAGATAACTCACTGGTGCCCCCATCGCGGCTGGTCTCTGGTGCTCCCAAACGCGCTCCCCAAGCTGCAATCTCTCGATCGGGTCCATAGCTACTCTAGATGCTCTTCTCGTGGTGTGACAATGACCTTCCTATGGGTCCCTTGGAGGCTTATGTAGGCCCCGTGGACCCCGTTTGCGCCCTTCTCCGCTCTGAGCCATATCTGTCTCATGATTTTTCCATATTTTCATCCTGTTTTTCTCATTTCTTTCTTTCCCTTCTTTCTGTTCCAAGACCTTTTCACGAAAATTGCCCAAATTTGTATTTCTTGCGCAATTTCTGTGAGGGGGCATCAGGATCCTCCTTCCTTCTCTGGGGCAACCTGCATTTTATTTTCTTTGATATGATGTCGTGTCGACACTACATCAAAGAGGGGCAAAATGTAGACACTAAAAATTGTCCCGAATGACTTTATTAATTTAAATTAATAATGGTCACATTCTTCTACTTATTTAATTAAAATTATTTTAATTAAATAGGTTCATTTTTGGCCTAAGTATTTAAATTTAATTTAAATACTTCCTAGCCTTAATGTGTTAAATTTAATTTAACACATGATTCTCCATTTATTCCCTTTTTTAAATAAATTTTATTTATTTAAATCTTCCATATCCTAATTAACTTCTTCTAGACTTAAATTAAATTAAATTTCATTTAATTTAATTTTTATCCTAATCTATAAGCCTAAGAGTATGTGTACTCTCATGAGTTGTCATCATAAGGGTTTACATTTCTTTTTAAGCACATGGTGTCTACAACTTGAGAACTTTCTACACACATGTGCCACCTCATCATTTTATCCTCCCAACTAAAGATATGAGATAAGGAGATAAGGTGCTTAATCGTTAATCCTTATCCTTATCCTTATCTTCTAGACACCCTCTAGATGTTTCCTGAGAGTCTTTAAATAGAAGCCTTGTCTCAAGCATTTCATATAGAGGATTATTGGATTGCATTGATACGCCGTCGCTTTGAGTCTAGAATCACCACATTGAGAGCTTGCATTATAGGTACATTTCCATATGGAGTTCATAGGCTGCATCTTAGTGATTTGATAGTTGGTAAGATTTACATTTTGTATTGCATCTTAAGTTTTTGTTGTGCATGCATATTTAGTTTACATTCTAGTTTTAGTTTTCATTCTAGTTATAGCTTGCATCTTTCATATTTAGTTTACATTCTAGTTTTAGTTTTTTCATTTTAGTTATAGCTTGCATCTCTAGATAGTTTTCATCATTTCATGTTCATTTGCATCATAGAATACCTTTGAGTGTGACTTCCTCCATAGTCATATCTTGAAAGTATTCTTCTTTTCATATAGTCTAGGATCATATTGCATATTCACTTTGCACTCACACTCACATTTGCACTTCCACACAAGGGATTTACTTATTGTTGTGTTTGTGAGAGCATACCAAACATACCCTCCATTAGAGATACACCAACAATGGCTACACATAGCTACCCTTGTTGAGTATTAGAGGTGGTTGGAATTTTGGTTTGTTGGTTGCTTTTGTGAATTTCTTTTAAACTAGCTTGATTCCTTAGGCTTCCAACAATTTGTACATTTTTCCAGCACACAAGCTCTTTTCTTATACCATTTTTTTTGCAAAAAATTACAAACATATTGGAGGTATACTCACCTCCTCTATCTAATATTAAGACCTTAACATAGTGTCCACATTCTTTTTAAGCCAAGGCTTTAAATTCAAAAAATTTGTCAAACGCCTTAGATTTATTCTTCAAAAAATACACCCATTTCCCATG
The DNA here is from genome assembly GCA_028749045.1 of Cupressus sempervirens. Classification (NCBI taxonomy): domain Eukaryota; kingdom Viridiplantae; phylum Streptophyta; class Pinopsida; order Cupressales; family Cupressaceae; genus Cupressus; species Cupressus sempervirens. Next base: position 65,719,770 of record CM053788.1, read on the forward strand.
ACTAAAATCATCTATGAATGTCATAAAATAAGTGCTCCCCCTAATTGAAGTAGTTTGCATAGGGCCTACCAAATCAGAATGCACCAATTCTAATGGTGCTCTAGCCCTTCTAGAATTTCCAAAATTAAAGGGAAGCCTATGTTTCTTAACAAAAATACAAGCCTCACACTTGTCATAGGAATCTATTATGCTTGACAAACCATCTACCTTTCTTTTCTTGGACAACAAATTTTTAAACCAGCAAAGCCCAGATGTCCATACCTGAGATGCCAAAGCTTGGTGATGTAAATAGAATCACAAGGACTACCCCAAATGTTGGGATACATGAGTATGCCTTAAAAATCCATGAAATAAGTTTCATTCTTAGACATCTCATGAGGCAAAATAAAGCATTTTCCAACACAAAATCATCAACCCTTCCTCATTTGCATATCCTGACTTCTATAAGCGAGTACATTATTCATAACTTTCAATATTGACATTTTATTTCAAAATCCTTTGTAGTATTTTTTTCAAATTAGGAATACTAAAAAATATACAAATCTGAGCCAAAAATAATCAATTCATTATACGTTATAGTCTCTACATGTAGACCCATTTTCTCTGCCATAAATCAGAAGTAAAACCAGTAACCCTTCCTTGGGAATCTAATATCTTTCTTGAAATGACTCCAAATAAAACCAAACCAATTTTCAAGAAACCCTATATGAGTCTAGTTTCTGAATATATAAGCCATTAAATTTTTCAATTCATAAATTGTTCTACAAGCACCAATCATTGGCTGCAACTTCAACACAAATCTTTAAAAACCAGTCTTCATTAAAATGACTCAAACCAATTGTAAATCAAATTTGGTTCATATATCTTTCCAATTAATATAACTAGACTTTCTATTTCATCCAAATATGTTTGTACCAAACATTTAAATCTGACTATAGCTGAGCATCCTCAAATCTGCAAATAACTACTTTTACCAAAACCAACATAACTTCTTCAAAACTTAATAAAATTGTTCCAAACCAAAAAGAGGAAGAATATTATTCATCCTACTCTTCAAATGTATAGAAAATACAAGGTTTCCAAGCTATAAATGTCCGTATAAGACCTAGAACCAACACTAAAATAGTTAAAACCAATCAAAAATGGCAAGTTCTTGAAAACCAATTGTTTCAAAATGATCTATTCTTCTTCTCATTCACCCCTCTCTATTTGGAATGACCAATAAAATGATTTTAAAGTGGTTTTGGTGGTTTACAACTTCCCAACCACCTTTTAAATGAACCCAATACATTCTTTTAACCCTTATACATTTTTCAATGCTTCTTTAAGCACTCCCATTACAATGCAAATGTATTTTTTTCTAGTTTTTAATACATCACAATGCAAAGTTAAGAATTTTAACCATTTCTTCAACATAGTTATAGGAAAATCTAAATGACTTAAATATTACAATATTATGAAATTCATCATAATGTATGAAGGGTCAAGATGCTCCCGCATCAATTGGAGGGGTCTTCAATCACACTCCTAAGAGTTGATTGTTGATGTACTGTTGTACATGCATGCTTGGGAGGTCCAACACTAACTTGATAAGAGAAACATGTCTCTATCCTCAATGAGAGCATTTAGTTCTTTGTCATTTGAACTATTGCAAGTAATCTATTACTCCCATCCTTCTCATGAATGACACACTTGTCATTTTCCATTAGCACCTTTTATCCATTTTGAATGAGTTGTCCAACACTCATCAAATTGTGCCTCATATCGGGGGCAAAATACACATTCTATTTTTCCTTCTTCTCACCTTGCTTGGTTTGGACCATGACAGATCCTTTGCCCACTATGGTAATGGTCCCATTATTTCCCATCTTAATTTTTTGGACTTAAAAGTCTTATCAATGAAAGAGAATAAACTTTCATTACCACTCATGTGGTTGTTACAACTAATGTCCAGGTACCATACCTCAAGGCTTCCTTCTTCACCAATGTTACACATGATGAAGGCTATGGGATTGATTGCATTTTCCATGTTTACATCAACCAAATTAGTATTCTGCTTTGACTAATCACCCTATTTCTTCCAACATTCACTTGCATAATGCCCATACTTATGACTATAGTAACATTCAACATTGATCTTGTTGGAGTTGTAATTCTTTTCACCTCCTCTAGAGCTATTTTGAGAGGTGCTTGCTCCGTCTTGGTTGCTTTCTCTTCCTAAGCTTTCTACACCAACATTCCTTTGTCTATACCTTCAATAACCTCTAATTCTTGAGCCTCTACCAAAGCCATTTCTTCCTCTCCCCCTCCCTCTTGAATTCTCTTGAGCCTTGAAAGACTACTCTTGGGAAGTAGTTGCTGATTAGTTTATCTAATGCTCATGGGTTTAAAGAGTTCCCATCAACTCATCCATGGTCACTGTGGTGAGGTCCTTTGCTTCTTCTATGGTCATCACAAGGTTGTCATATTTCTGAGGTAAACTCCTCAATATTTTCTCTAAAATCCTCTACTCATCATAATCTTCTCCATTTGATTTGAGATGGTTTATCAAAGTAGAGATTCATGAGCTAAACTCTGCAATAGGTTCATTGTCCCTCATCTAAAGGTTCTCAAACTCTCATCTAATCATTTGTAGCTTTACTAATCTAATCTTATTAGTCCCCTTGAAGTTTGTCTCAAGGATGTCCCATGCTTCCTTTGCATAAGTTGCTGCTGCAATCTTGGGAAAATTGTCTTTGTCATTGTTGTCTCAATCAGACTTAATGCCTTAGCATCCTTTCTCCTTGACTCCTTTAGTTGAGTCTTTTGATTGTAGGTAAGGATAGCATACTAAGTTGGGTTTGTCACATCATTGAACCCATTAATCACAAATTATCACAAATTATTTTCAACATATCTTTCTTGCATCTCTTGCCATGTCAAATATCCCAAAAAAATTGCCCTAACTCACTATGGATGTGGGGCCTCAAAGCTTTGATACCATGTGAAAAAAAAATCACAACTCTAAAAATTTTTCTCGGCAACAACTATTGTCGAGTGCCAATTTTTCATGACACAAATTGATGCAGAGTGGTAGGTAGACGATGCTGAGTGAACTCAGCATAAGAACAAGCCAAGTGAACTTAGTGCACAAAGGGCAACTTGACACAAGAGTATGCTAAGTGAGCTCGGTAGCAAGGAATATCGAGTGAGCTCTGTAGCCACTACAAAGTGGTGCTCTGCAAAAGAGGATGTCGAGTGAGCTTAGTAACAACTATAGAGAGGGAACTCAGTCTAAGACTAGACCAAGTGAGTAGAATGACAAAATAACATTAAAAAGTAGAGAGCCGAAGGATGAAAATTTCAATAATGAACTTATCAAATGCAAACTTTTATGCAATGAAGAATAGAAGAAGAACAATAGATTTTAGTATGTCTACTTGCTTGCTTTCTTTTTATTCAAATATGATAAAATTATTACAAAAATCTGGGAGCATTCAACTTCAACCAAAAAACCCTAAAATATTCAAACTGATAAAACTTAAGACTTAAAAATTATAGCTCTAATGGCTACATACAACAATGCTTGGAGCAATCACTGCTTCATAGGTCAAATCAATGATAACTTACAGAATGACAAGAGGAAACACATGCAACTACAGACATGAAAACAAACTTCATTCTATCTTCTGAACTCTGATGACTCTATTTACTGATCAATTTCCTTCTTTTCTCTGTGCTCTTATACTTCTCTGTTCTTCTCTTCTATAACTCTCTAATCTCATTGAATGAATCTAAAACATTCCTTTTTGTCCCTGTTCAAAATTTTTCCCCCTTTTTTCAAATTTTGAACTCACCTACTGAGCATTAAATTTTTTTGACTATTCTGCTAGCTATCATGGTGGTAGGTGGATATTTGGCTCTAGGGGAAAACCTACTACATTCAATATTTCAACAATCATGAGGTGCTTGGATTGGGTTCTCCACCTTTGGTGATTTAATAATAAACATAAGAGCATCCTGATCATTGTATTGTTGGGGAATTTTGTGGAATTCTTGTTGGTCTTCATTATCATCAATATTTTTATTTTGTGATATGGTATACTCAAACCATTAACTCCACACATATGGCTTTCACTTTTTCTTATCAAATTGATGCCTCATTGTGCTCTGCCATGAGTTTGATCAATGCCTTGTATCAATGGACATGTGTTGGGCCATAATGAACTTTATAAAACTAATAGAACCCACAAGTTAGTTGTAATCTTGCAAATCAACATCATAACCCCAATTCATCGACAATGATCTATAGATGCTTAAAATCGTCCCTAAAGACTATATTAATTTATTAATATTGCCCATGCTATTGTAATTATTATTAATTAATTAATTATATTAGTCACATTCTTCCATTTATTTAATTAAATTAATTAATTAAATAAGTTCAATCTCCTAAGTATTTAAATTTAATTTAAATACTCCTAGCCCTAATGTGTTAAATTAATTTAACACATGATCCTCCATGTTTCCCCTTTTAAAATAAATTTTATTTATTTAAATCTTCATATCCCATTAATTCTTCTAAACCTATGATTAAATTATATCCTATTTAATTTAATCTTAAGCCTAGCCTTAAGCCTAGCCTACACCCATCATTTTCATCCTCTTAAGCCTACTTCTTCTCCAATCCCACTTAATCATCCTGATTTCTTTTCTAATCCCCCTCATGAGCCTAAGTGTGTGCTCACACATGTGTGAGAAGGCATGCCTACACACTCCCCTTTGCATTCTTGTCTCCCACTCTTCTTCTCAAGTTTTCTCACACATGTGTGAGCAAACTTTGAATTTTTGACTACTTGCATGGCTTGCATGTCACCTTATGTGGCACCTACATGGATGCCACCTCAACAAGCCCTCCCTCAAGCCTATAAATAGAGGCCTTGTCTCAAGCATTTGCATTTTCCATTATTGCATTGTTATCATGTTGGTTTGAGATTTGAATTTTTAGTTGAGCTGGCATGCTAGTTTGAGTTTTCATAGTAGCTTTCATAGTGATTTTTAGATGTATACTAGCCATTTGGTAGCTGGTTTAGCTTCTCATTTGCATTATTAGTCTAGTTTGCTTGCATTTTCTCATCTCCATTTCATTTGCATCTTAGTTTAACTTGCATATTAGTGTAGTTTCTCTTTATTGCATTTCATATCATCATCATTGAATGCCTTCAAGTATGGCTTTCTCCATAGCCATTTCTTGAGGTGTTCTTCATTTCATTACAGCTTAGGTTCATATTTCATCATTACTCACATTTACACATCCACTCAAGAGATTAACTACATTGTTGTGTTTGGGAGAGCACACCAAACATACCCCCCATCCTAACACACCAACAAGGCTTCTCATGGATGCCTTTGTTGAGTTGTAGAGGTGGCTGGAAGATTTGGTTTGTTGGTTGCTTAGAGTTGCAAAAATCAAGCAAGCATTAGTTAGTTAATGTTCTTTCATTTTGATGAGTCTTGGATGCATATTTGGAGTTTTTAACTAATGTTTGTTTGTTGATTTGTGCTCCCAATAGTTCACTTCTTCTAGCACACATGATCATTTGTACATCTTCTATAAGCTTCATTTGTATTATCCTAATAAAGTTTTGAATTTGGGCCTCTTTGATTATAATATGAGATTTGCAATGGAAGATCTCTTAGTCAAATTGGAAACTTAGATAAATAATAAGAATTAAAGAGACATGTCTCTATGGATAAATGCCTCATAATATTCCATTTATATGCATTGAGGAGGTAACTTGAAAGATGCAAAAATTAAAAATAAGTGCTATTACAAGTTATAGTAGATATATACATTGAAATCCTTAACAAAATAAAAGAGTTAAGGAAGTGTGTTCATGAAGGAAATAAATTATATGAGAAATGTGCCTTGGCACATGAATACATGCACACCTTCACCAAACATATCAAGAGTAAAGAAGATGAATTGAAAAGTGTGATCAGTGAGCTGAAAAATGCAGATGCTCAAGTTATTGAATTTGAGCAAAGGATAAGTAAGATCCATGATGAGAGAAGAATGTTGGAGGTCAACAAGGAGAAGACATTATAGAGATTCTCTCTATTAAGAGAGAATTTATCCTTAAAGATAGACATAGTGTAGAAGAAGTTTGGTTATTATTTTAAGGCAAAGATATCTCATGAGCACTTTACTTATCCATACTTTCAAGCCAAAGAATTAGCATCTTATGGACTATGCACACTTATCATAGTTTCAGATTCAGTAAAAGATGCATGGAATACATGTCTAATAAGTTTGAAGATTAATTTTGTTGATTGTATTGCATTTTTACCAAATTGATTGGCACAATAAAGGTAGACTCAAAATTTTGACTTGTATATAGTTTTTGACTCACCTTTGTAATTGATGTCAAAGGGGCAGTGTAATGTATGGAAAATTGTATATGCAGAGATATAAAGTAGAGTACAAACTAAGAGGGAGTATTTATAAGTGATGGGGGACACAACCCAAGCACAGAATGGACACAATAGGAAAGGAAAATTTTTATTAACTATGAAAATATGCTAGTACACTTAGTGCAAAGAAAAAGACTCCAAAACATGCCCTATGGGCTTACAATAGCATAAATCTAGAGATAATTTCTTCTCCTAGTACCTTCTCTCAAACTCCACTCCGAACTGCCTTTTACAATGCCAGAAATGTCCTTAAATAGACCCCAAAGGATTAAGGATTAGGAATACATTCTAGAAAGTGCTAGTTGGCATCCACCGACCAAATAGAAGGCTCCAAAAGTCACGTTAGAAGTCGACGCAAAACTAGAAGAATCCAAAAATGGTAACCGAACTTTTGAGAGGCATAACTTTTGAACCATAGCTCTGATTGACGAACCGTTTACATTTTTGGAAAGCTCTCAAAGTGCTCTATAGCCTTATGGACCAGCTTTGCTCATTCCTCATTTTTTGGCCCTATACAAGGTCATTTAATGCCCTGAACTTGACCTTGAAGCATTCTTATGAGGTCTCCAGAAATTGAAAAACTACGATAACTTTCAAATTGTGCAGCCTTTTGACCTGATTCTTTTTTTGGAATATTCTAAATTACAATTTTAATCCTCCCTCCAATTTACACCTTCTAATATATTATAATTATGGCTCAATTACATAGTCCTATTTTTTTGGCATTTACACATATCCCAAGGTGCTCAAATACTCTAACCTAGAACACTGATAGTGAACTATGAGAGTTGGAACCTTTATTTGACCCAAATGGGTATTTAGAAATGAAAACACATGAAACAGAAACTAAGTCTAAGTACATTTTTTTGGGTGACATAGGATTGCCCTTATACCTCTAGATGCTCCTGCATCAATAAGATGGTTTATAATAGAAATGATCCACATTTTGAAAATATTGTATGGTTATGTGAATAACTTCAGAATTTTGAATTTGATGATTTTGGGACTTAGCCAATTTTTCCATATGTTTTCATCAATGCCAAAGGGGGAGATTTTTGGTAACTTGGCTAATAGGTGAGTATGGAAACATATTTGTTCAAACTTATTTTTAATAGTTAAATCCTTTGATGAGCTTGCACAAATATATTTTTGACACTACTCATACAACATTCAATGACCAATCAATATGTTGGACTTGTGCAACCTTAAGCAAAAACAAGGTGGTCCCTTTATCCCATTCTGATGCAGAGCCACACCTTGGAAAACTCAGGAGGAATCAGTCACTCAACTGAGTTGCTTCAAGGGGCATCTACAACCTTCAGGATCACACACTAAAATCAGATTCAAAATAAAACTTTGAAAAATAAATCCCCCAAAATTTCTTCTTGCTGCCTCCGGATAGACCTGTACTCAGACATGAATAACTTTCGAACCAAAAAATATTTACTCAATCCAACCATTGAGATTTTGTGTAACTAGGTTTCAAACAACATATAAAAATTTGAGAGAAATCCAACGGTTCAAACTTGAGATATTGACCCCGCATCAGAGTACATTTTTCTGCAAAACATTGCTTCTTGCTATCTCTAGATAGACCTGTGAATAGACATGTATAACTTTTGAACCAGATCAAAACTCTTCAATCGCTCTAGTGAAGATGGGCGTAATTAGGCCTATAATAACATATCCAAAGCTCATGAAAATTCAATGGTGCATTTGGAAGATATTACCCATGCACTGAGACTAATTTTCTGCAAACATACCTAATTCGACCCAAAACTAAAACTTTTTAATCTTCTGCAAACTATCAACTTGTTTCCAGTGAGAACATAAGAAAAATCTGTTCAGAACTCAGACCATCGAAAACTTGCACAAAGACAAAATAAAGAAACATTCCATATCTCTCCAAATTCGATTCATGTCTTACATAGCCGAATGGCTCACCCTTAAAATTGACTTTCTTTTTCCTATTAAAGGATGTGAAACGTTTTCTTCTTATTTTAGAAAAGAAGAATGTCTTCTATCCAAAAAAAGGATAAGAATCTGAAATGTTTTTTCTACCAATATTAGACAATCATTTTCTAAGTCAGGAATATTCCAAAAACTGCCTACTACCTATTATTGGATTCTAAAAATCATTAAACACTCCACCTACGAAATAAAAAAAAAAATTCTAATTTAAGATCCACACACCTGGTCCTAGGTGGCTATATCTGGAGAGCTTATTGAATTGCTACTCTAGATATGCCACCACATGTAGGACGTTATTACAAACTTCAAAAACTAAAAGCATTTAAAACATAATATTAAATTCCCTATTACATTTTCAACAATGTTGCCTCCTATAGCATTTCTCTTCTCTGCCACTGCAACACATTCTTGCAAAGGTGGAGAAGGTTTCATTCAAGATACCCATGTCAAATCCTAGAAAAGGAAAATATTGATATGTTTATGAGTAATATTGTTCCTAGACTACATTTTTACCTTAGGATAAAAAATTTAACATATTTTACACCTTGATAGAAGTTTATTTTCACATAGAGGATGTCTTGTTCAAAAAAGGGATACTTACCCTCAACAAAGATAAACCCAATGTAAATAAAAAAAAAAGATAAGGATAAGAACAACTATTGTGATAAGAACAAGCACATTGTTAATGATGGTGTGGTTGATACTTCTAAGCCTAAGGAGCCTATCTTTAATTTTTCAAGTGGAATTCAAGCTATGACACTTCAAGAGGCTTCTTCAAATGACACCAAAAAATATAATGATTCCAAGGGTAAACCTTCATGGGATCATATCCTAAATATAATTTTACACCTGTAGGAAACTTGTATGATGTGATTCTCAAGACCTTACTCGTAAACAAGATAATCACTTTTCTTAACAATTCTATACCTTATGAGCCAAAGATCAAGCCTAAATGTTGGAATGATAATCACTATTGCAACTACCATAGGAATAAAGGACACAAAACCAATAGTTGCATGAAACCCAAGTGTTAGCATGAATGATGATGATATTCCTTTTGGAGTATCCTAAGAATTAGAGAGATGGTTAGCATGATTGACATGTTGCATTCATGGCTATGTTTTTCATTGATGTCAACATAGTATTAATTCTATAAAGACTAGTAGAATAGTAGATAGAGAATGAGGTTGTATGAACTATGTATTGATGATGAGGTCAAGTGTAGTTGAGGATATGTTTTAAATTATGTCTTGATGAAGTGGACAAGTGAATGTACAAAGAGTCAAACACATGCAAGAGTTATTCAAGAATTACAAAGGATAGTGTGCAAACAAAGTACCTAAGAAGTAGTTTTTGATGATTGGATTTTGTCTCTTAATAGAGATAGAATCATGATGAGTGAAGTTAGATAGCAATAGTAGATATCCTAATGATGATGTCAGCAAGTGTGCAAGGTTAGAGGTTGTACATGTGAGAATTTGTGAAGACTGTGATCTGACAGTGTTTTGTAATTATGCAAAGATGTAATGAATTGTAATATCTTAATGATATTAATGAGGTCATATTATAATTAACTGAGGAAGCCTCAAGACTGACTCAAAGAATTATTTTGAGGATATTATATAAAGGAAGGTTATTTTCCTTTTTTGTGAAGTGTGTGTACTTGAGTGAAAGAAGTGTGAATTCTATTGTATGTGAGCAAGTGATATTGAAAGTTGGTAAATGTGTGTAAGTGATCCAAGGGATTATTGGATGTAAAGTTGGTGATCTGGTATTGAGATTAGAAGAGGATTGGTCTAGTCAAGAGGAAAAAGGAGTTAAATTTATTTCATTTCTATTATTATATAAGGAATAATACAAAGATCAATTGGACATTGAGTTCAGTGATCTTTCCCTTGAAGTTATTTGGTAGTGGGTCATTCTTCCTTCTACAACTTTGAATAATGTTGGCACAACTCATGGTAGGGTTGGAATCTCCTAACAAGGATTCAAAGTCTCCTAAGAGGGACTAATATGTATTGAATGTATTTCATTGGCTCCTAATAGAGTCCATCCTCTTACAAGGAATTTTTATATTAGTACATCATTTTGTGGGTACCATCCCCACCAGGATTTTCCCTCTAATCGAGGGTTTCCCTAGTTAACACATTTGGTGTTATTGTGTATGTGTATCTTCTTGTGGTTTTTGGTTATATTTTTCACATGGTTAAGGATTAATAAGATTGATAAATGTTTTAATATTTTGATAACTAATTCACCTGCCCCCCCCCCTCAATTATCTTGGTGGACTTTACTTTCTAACATCATGACCACCTTGGTGCAGATGGATTAATGACTCATACTAATTATAAGACTAATAGTGAGTCTTTCCCTAAGTATGAATGAGAGGAAACCTCCAAACCAAAGAATGGAGATGCTAATATCAACTACACATATACCAACACAAACAATGTGATCAATATGCTTGAACCAATAGAGGAAAGTGTCAACATGATCCAATTGAAAGGAAAGAGCACCAACTATCACTCAAACATCTATGGGTGACCTAGAGTGATCCTTAGAGGTAGAGATCATGCATCCTCGTATGCACATTCATGTGAGATTGAAAATGAAGAAAAACCTTTGATTATTCTTAGAGGAGTTAATTTTCCTTCCTTTGAGAGTTTAAATATGGTCACTAGGATTCAACAACACCTAATCATGCTTATGGGTCCTAGCTTCTGTCAACAATCTAAGCCTAAACAAATCACATCCAAGCAAGCTACATCTGAACAAGTGTCCACCTCAAGTAAGTCAAGTTACAACTTAGTATACCAATTATAAAGAACACTCATGTAGATATCAATATTTGAGTTGTTGAAATTATTTCCCACTCATAAGAAAACCCTAGAGAATGATCTGCACATGGCTAGCATTCCTCATAATATTGATATAGACCAGTTCTAGACTATGGTAAATCACATTATTGCACCTCACTACCTTTCATTTTATTAACAAGATGATAGATCACTGAGCCATCCACATAGTCTTTCCTTGCACATAGAATTCCTAATCCATAAAACCCATGTTAGACATCTCTTGATAGATGGAGATATAGGGATAAATATCTATACATTTAATGTACTTAAATAGCTAGGATTTTTAGAGCACATTATTGATCCTAGGAAGAATATTGATATCAAGGCTTATGATGAAGGAGAGAGATCTTCTAGAGGATTGGTTGTTCTACCTATTTGTGTGGGTCCAATAGAAAAGGGTGTTATCTTCCAAGTACTTGATGTGGGACCACTTGCATAAAATATCTTACTAGGGAGACCATGGATTCATGACATGCAAGTTGTGTCATCTAATTATCATTAGTATATCAAGTTCTATTAGAATGGCACTGAGGTATCTATTCCTAGGGATAATATCTTATCAATCAATGTTGTCACTACTAAAACATTTGTGCCTCAAAATAGAGCTATAGAGGATATTAACAATAGGAACTCACTTGTTGAATGTGAGAAAAACTTATAATGTTGAGCATAGGAGTGGCCATAGAATATAGATCAGACTCTATTACTACACTTCCCTCTTCTCCGCACTCAATTGGACAACCTTTAGAATAGATGAAATCTTCTTCTTTAGCTATGAAATTTTATGGTACCTTTGTCCAATCCTTTGTACCACTAGAAGATGAGAATGAGGAAATAACAATTAGAAATTATATCTATCATGGAGAAGAGGAAGAAATTAGCGAAACTCATATCTCATCTAAAATATCTCCCAAGAAATATGAAATGGCTATGAATTTATTCATAAGAAGGGTTACCTTGGTCATGGTCCTTTGAGTGTTAAAAATAATTCTCTCCCTAAGCTCCTAATTCATCTTAATGGATGCAAGTCTAGAGATACTATTGGTTTACATTTTACAACATTGATGATACACCTAGTTTTGATGAAGTGTATAGTGATTCTAATGTATGAGCATTGATTCAATGGAAAAGTGTGATGTGCCCCAACCAAGTTCACAAAGTGAAAATGTGCAAGGGAAAGGCTATGTTCCCGAAACCCACAAACAACAACTATCCATTCTACAACTCTGACACCATCACAATGGCTATGGTGGAATTATTTCACTTATCCCAAGTGGTTTTAGACCCCCAACCCAATCCTAGCACTCAAATCCTTCAATATTAGCTAGTAGGCCTAATTGCCCCAAACTAGGTCTACATCGAGAAAGATTTGACATTTTCTCCAAAATTTTCCAAAGAACTCAAAACAAATAGGTTTTTAGATACCCATTTTGGCCTTTTCAACATATGTGAAACTTAGTATAGGTTGTTTTGGACCAACAACCAGATCCCCAAACTTGGCATCCTTTTCAAGCATAAAATAGGGTGGTTTTAAAAAGAAAGTATATTCTTCCCATAAATCCAAAGCTTTAGGCTTTCAATAGTCCTCCAAAGTGATCCAAATAAAAGGAAAATCAAATCAATTTGACTCCCCAACCTCTATAAATAAGAAACCCCCAATTTGGCCTCTTACAAACCCTCAAATCTAGGGCTTTCTCAATGTGGAACCTCCCAAGAAAATATCAGCCAACTTAAGGTTTATTCACCATGTAAAAGGTATATGTAGATGAAATCTACCATAAAATACCCCTCTCCAATGGATAGATCTCCAACTGCTACACTCTAGGCATGCATTTCATACACCTACAACCACCAAAAACCCATTCGAAGCCTCCATTCATGCAAACTCATACCCAATAATTTTTAGAATGATTATTTACATTAGAATATACATTCATTCCATGGGAATCAAATTCTTACATCCATGGAATGACCAAATGCTTCCAAAGTGCACAAAACTAGCACAAATTGTTGCAAAAGTTGCTTGAAATCAGCACTTTTGGTAAAATGAAAACATATTGTCTTAATGAACTAGAAATGGTTTAGATATCATCTAAATAGGTTCAAAACATCAAAAAAACAATTAGAGACCAATCCAAACAAAAGATTTAATGCTAAATGACAAAAAATGGAGTTTTTATTGCATTCCAACTGCCAAATTCATACAATGCTGATGGAATCCATACAATGCCTTCAATTTGATGATCATATACCTCTACCAATCTGTATAGGATGAAATAAAACTTCCCCAACCATATTCCATTGTTTGGAATACATAACTAAGGTTGAAACACTCAAATACTAGTTTTCCCTCCTAATTCAAAATATAGCCATTAAGACTTTAAATTTGAATTTAAAACCTTATTAAAATGTTTTAACTCATAATTTATTGGTGTCTACCACTTAGGACTTATTCTAATACCCCCCCACCCAAGACCTATTTGATCCCTCTAAACAATCTAGATCTCTTGTTGGCACTATTGGCCACTCTTACATCATTTTTATGCCTAAATCCTTTATCAAAATCTTTAGGACTTTTCAAGTTAACATTAAATTGTTCATTACATTTAGCCATTATAGCCTTCAATACATTCCAATCCACTTTCAAGGATACCATAGATCATTTTATTTTTTTTGCATCCAAGGTGTTCCTAGATGTTTGCCTAGGTGCTCCTACACCAAGCATCCTAGGTGTAAGATCAATCTTGCATCACCCAAAAATATTTTTTTCTTAGTCTTTTTTATGTTAATAAGGACTAGTAGATATGGTGGTTACTATTTATGAGAACTTTCTATTTTTAGTAAGTTTCTTATATGAGATTAGAATGTTCTCATTTTCTACAAGAAGGTTCATTTTGGAATTATAAGCCTACCATAAAAATCTCATTGCTCTAGCTTAAGTATCAAAGAGGTTATTATGGTTTCTTGATGGAAAATTTTGCAAAAAAATCTTTAGGCTTGACAAAAATAGCCAATCAGAGAAATGGTTCAAGAGTTATGGCCTTCAGAAGTTGCCAAAATTTCAAAAATAATTTGTCAAAGATGTATTTAGGTGACTCTATATGTATTGTTAGGGTCTATCGGACCTAGGTATTAAGTTTGAGCATCTATAACCTTCATGGGTGGCATAAAATTGCCTATTTAAGAAAGGCTTGAATATTTTCTAGGACAACTCTGAGTGGTAGTACACAGCTTAGTCTTATAAAAAATTGTAATGAAGGCACCCATGTGGGTTAGCATAGTGTACTTGTAAATTTTGTAATTCCACATTTGTGGCACAAATAAGAAGTCCATATTTTGTTCTCATATTTTTTGTTGTTTCTTTGTTTCTAGTATGGTTTATGGTATTAAGGGGAGAACCCTTCATCAAGTGGTATCAAAGATAGAGTTCTTAAGTGTGTGGACAAATCACTGACTGTGAGGCAGTTTGCACCAAGATCATGGTTTGGGCTAAGTGTATAGACAGATTGTCAATTGAGAGGCAGTTTGTATTAGGGTTTCAATGGAAGCATGAAAATGCCTTCATTAAGAGAGCATAGTGGAAGAGTTTTTACATGTTACACTTGAGGTTTTTCGAGCCCTCCAAAGACAAATGCAAGCATTGGAAGAACAAATGCATAGAGGAATAAATCTTCCCATAAGAGATAAAAGTGAGGATGAGGATGAAGTAGAAGAAAATGCTGAACTAGAGGCAGTTCTAAACCCAAAAGAAAAGAGGCTTTTTAGGGCCATCTCCAAGATTGAAAAAATACCTAAGTTTGAAGTTCCCATATTTTTAGGAAATCTTAACCTAGAGGAGCTGATTGATTAGATCAATGAACTAGAGGAGTAGTTTGAGTATGAAGATATTGAGTATCCTAATAAGGTCAAGTTTGCAAAGTAAAGATTGAACGAACATGCAAAGATCTGATGGGAGGAGGTTTAGTTGAAGCAAAATAGAAAGGGAAATGATAAAATCACTAGATTTAAATAGATGATAGCTAAACTAAAGTGACAATTCATTCCTATGGATTATGAGCTTGATTTTTTGAAGAAAATGTAAGGGTTAAAGCAAGTAGGAAAATATTTTTAAGAGTATACCAAAGAGTTCTATAAAGTTCTCATTAGAACTAGCCATACAGAAGTTGATAAGGAGAAAGTGGTCCATTATCTTAATGGGTTAAGGCCAAGTATTCAGGATGAGTTGAGTCTGGTTTGAATGAATAGTATTAAGGAGGCATACCATTTTGCCCTAAGAGTTGAAGAAAGACTAAACAAGAAGTTTGACAACAAGAATAACATAATAGGTTGTGGTGGAAGATCTAGTGGAGGATCTTATAGTGGCCATAATGATGATTAGAAGAAAAAGGATGAGGTTAGAAGTAGTATTTAGAACTAGAGGGGAAACAATTCCATTCATTTCCATGATTAGAACAATGGAGATCAGAGAGGAAGGGGTAAAATCTCTTTAAGAGTATACCAAAGAGTTCTATCATGTTCTCATTAGAACTAGCCATGTAGAAGCTAATAAGGAGAAAGTGGCCCATTATCTTAATGGGTTAAGGCCAAGTATTCAGGATGAGTTGAGTCTAGTTTGAATGAATAGTATTAAGAAGCCATACCAATTTTTCCTAAGAGTTGAAGAAAGATTGAACAAGAGGTTTGACAACAAGAATAGCATAATAGGTTGCAGTGGAAGATCTAGTGGAGGATCTTATAGTGGCCATAATGATGATTATAAGAACAAGGATGAGGTTGGAATTATTAGTTTGAACCAAAGGGGAAACAATTCCAATCATTTCCATGATCAAAACAATAGAGATCAGAGAGGAAGGGGTAGAGGACAAGGATTTGGAAGAGGAGGCTTCTGTGGGAAATGTTTTCACTGTGGAGAAGGGCATAAAACTTTTGAATGTTCTGAGTGCCAAGGAAGGATAGATCAAAGAATAGAAGGCTAGGCCAAAGTTGCACATGTCGATGAAGATGTCAAATCATCACATTCTAAAGATGGTGAAAGAGGAGAAGTCATAGTTAACAGAAGAGTCTTATTGCATGGTGAAAATGAACTTGATCAAAGAAGAAGCTTGTTTCACACAAGGTGCAGATGTGAAGATAAGTATTGTGATATGATCATTGATGGTGGAAGTACTCACAATCTAGTGTCAAAAATGATGGTCACCAATTTGAAGCTGAAGATACAGAAACACTCGCATCCATACTGTATTCCTCGGGTGCAAAATGACCATAAGGTCATGGTCAATGAGCAGTGCTTAGTGAAGTTCAAGATTATAAGCTACCAGGATGAGGTACTATGTGATATCGTACCTATGGACATATGTCATATGTTGCTAGGTAGGTCATCACAGTTTGATAGGCATGATGTACAGGATGGGCAAGCAAATACCTACATACTGACCAAGGATGGAGTGAAGCATAAGTTGAAGTTGTTGAAGGATAAAGAAGAAAAGGTATGTAGTGCTACTAGAGTATGTTTTGTTGATGGAAAAGAGTTTCTCAAAGGTATGAAGTGTGAGCATATGTGTTTTTCTATAATTCAAAAAGACAATAAAGAAGAAGTAGAGGAGGTACCTAAAAAAGTTACAAATATGTTGGGAGAGTTTTCAAATATCATATCAGATAATGTACTTGATGGATTTCCCATAATGAGGAAGATTAGTCACCATATGGATTTGGTTCAAGGAGCTAGTTTTCCAAACAAGGTAGTGCATAGAATGACACTAGCAGAAAGTGAAGAGTTGAATAGACAAGTTCATGAGTTGTTATAGAAAGGGTCGATTCGAGAAAGTTTGAGTCCATGTGTAGTACCATTTGTATTAACACCAAAGAAGAATGGAGAATGGAGGATGTGTACAGATTCTTGCTCTATCAACAAGATCACAATCAAGTAAAAATTTCCATTGCCAAGGATGGATGATATTATAGACTATTTAAGTAGGGTTGAGTATTTCACAAAGATAGATTTGAAGGGTGGGTACCATTAGATTCATATCAAAGAAAGTGATGAGTGGACAATTGCTTTCAAGACCAAAGAAGGATTGTATGAGTGGTTAGTCATGTCTTTTTCACTAACCAATACTCTGAGCACTTTCATGAGGCTCATTAATGAGGTACTAAAGGAGTTTCTGGGTAAGTTTATCATTGTTTACCTAGATGATATTTTCTTCTTTAGTAAGATATTGGAGGAGCATTTGATTCATATTCACAAGGTGTTTGATAAGTTAAGGGAAGAAAAGTTGTTGATAAACTTGAAGAAGTATATTTTTCTAAAGGAGTTGGTATACCTAGGATTTGTAGTCTCAGCAGAAGGTCTAAAAATGGATCCAAAGAAAGTGAAGGCTATCCTTGAATGGCCTACTCCAAGAAGTGCGATAGAGGTAAGATCTTTTCATGGACTAGCTAGTTTTTATAGAAAGTTCATAAGAGGTTTTAGCAGTATTTGTGGACCCTTGACTAAAAAAATGAGAGGGGATAAGAAAGAATTTAAGTGGACTGTAGGAGCATATAAGAGCTTTAATCTATTGAAACAGAAAGTTACTAAGTAACCTATTTTAGCACTTCTTGATTTTAACAAGGTGTTTCAAGTAGAATATGATGCTAGTGGTACTACAATAGGAGTTGTTATGAGCTAAGAAGGTAGACCTATTGCTTATTTTTATGAGAAATTGAATGATGCAAAAAGAAAATATTTTGTTTATGATCAAGAATTTTATGCTATAGTTCAAGCATTGAAAAAGTGGAGACACTATCTTCTTTCTAAGGAGTTTTTTTTTATACTAATCATAAAACTTTGCAATATTTGAATAGTCAAAAAAAATTGAACCAAAGGCATTTGAAGTGGGTTGAGTTTTTATAGAGTTACACATTTTCTTTGAAACATAGGAGTGGGAAGCCTAATAGAGCTGTAGATGCTCTTAGTAGAAGACAACTTTTTCTAACATAAATGCAAATAGAGGTTGTTGGGTTCAAGGAACTTAGTACTTTGTATCTAGATGATCCCAATTTTGGTGAAGTGTGGAAGCCTTGTATAGAACTTGTTACACTTGTTAAGACAAAGTGGTTGGATTTCATGATCTAGGATAGTATGCTCTTCAAAGGAAGCTAGCTGTGCATTCCTAGAAGCTCAATAAGAGAGAATCTCATCAAGGAGAAGCATAGTGGAGGATTTGTTGGGAATTTTGGTATAGATAAAACCATAGTTTTGGTTACTAAGAATTATTACTGTCCATAGTTGCAACAAGATGTGAAGAAGATTGTACATAGTTGTAGAGTATGTCAGATGGTGAAAGGAGTGAAGCAGAATATAGGGTTGTATTAGCCATTACCTATACCAGAGAAGTTGTGGGAGGATGTCAGCATGGATTTTGATCTTAGATTACCAAAGATGTGGCATGGGCATGATTCTATTTTTGTGGTGGTTGATAGGTTTTCAAAGATGGCACATTTTATTCCTTGCAAGAAGACTAGTGATGTTGTTCATGTGGTAGAGTTGTTTTTTAGAGAAGTGTTGAGACTACATGGTCTACCAAAGAGTATAGTTTTAGATCGATATACCAAATTTGCTAGGTATTTATGGCATACATTATGGAAGAAGTTGAAGATAGATTTGAAGTTTAGTTCATCACGTCATCCATAAACTGATGAACAAATAGAAGTTGTGAATCACAATTTGGGAAACTTGTTGAGATGTTTGGTTGGAGACAAACTAAAAGGATGGGATATGATTTTACCACAGGCAGAATTTGCATATAATAATTCTCTGAATAGGAATAGTAGTAAATTACCATTCTAGATTGTATATATGGGAGTAGTCCTATAAATGCTTTTGAATTATGGTAGTTGGATAAAGGAGAGATAAGTAGTGCTAAAGCAGAAGAGTTTGTTGAACATTTGAAGAACATCCATGAGGAGGTGAGGAAAGACATCATAAAGATGAATACACAATATAAGGCTAAGGTAGATGTAAAAAGGAGGTATAAGGAATTTCTAATTGGAGATGAAGTCATGGTTCATTTGAGAAAGGAGTGTTTTCTAGTGGGTACATATTATAAGCTAAAGATGAAGAAGTTTGGTCCGTGCAAGATAGTGAAAAAGCATGATTCTAGAAATTATTATGATGTAGAGTTGCCTGCAAAATTGAACATTTCACCTGTATTTAACATTTTAGATTTGATAAAGTATTATGAAGGAGGTGATGGAGATGAAGTTGGATAAGCACAGTGGAGTATTCTAGCAGCTAGTTTGACTACAAAGCAGATTGAGGAGATATTAGACAGTCATGTTGGAAAAAGTACAAGGAATAGAACTAATGAAAAATACTTGGTCAAATGGAAAGGGAGGCCAGTAGAGGATTCATCATGGGTAGCAAGGGAAGAGGCTAACCATCTTGGTTTTCCTTGGAATACCTAAGATGTGACGGAGTCACTTCTAGAATTACCCCGGGTGTTTGATGCTAGAGCATCCTAGGTATAAGATCAATCTTGCATCACCCAAAAATATTTTATTTTTAGTCTTTTCTATTTTAATAAGCAATAGTAGACAGGGTGGTTACTATTTGTGGGAACTTGCTATTTTTAGTAAGTTTCTCATATGAGCTTGGAATGTTCTCATTTTCTACATGAAGGTTTATTTTTGAATTATAAGCCTACCATAACAATCTCATTGCTCCAGCTTAAGTATCAAAGAAGTTATTACAGATTTTTGGTGGAAAAATTTGTAGAAAAAATTTTAGGTTCACTGTTTGAGGCCTTAGAGTGCCCAGATGAAGTTTGAAAACTCGATAGAAGGGCACTTGAGT
The DNA here is from genome assembly GCA_028749045.1 of Cupressus sempervirens. NCBI lineage: Eukaryota > Viridiplantae > Streptophyta > Pinopsida > Cupressales > Cupressaceae > Cupressus > Cupressus sempervirens. The sequence goes on from CM053788.1 coordinate 65,739,885, forward strand.
CATTTTGAGTCTATGCATAAGGAGCTGGTGTTTTTAAAAAGTGGTTATAATAACCAATCAAAGCAATAGTTTGAGAGTTATGGACTTCAAAAGTTGGGCTACCAAAATTTCTAAAATAATTTGTCAAAGATGTATTTAGTTGACTCTACATGTATTGTTAGGGTCTATTGGCCCTAGGCATTAAGTTTGAGCATCTAGAACCTTCTCGAGCAGCATAAAATTGCTTATTTAAGAAAGGCTTAAACATTGTCTAGGACAACTTTGGGTGGTAGTATGTAGCTTAGTCTTATAGATTTCTATAATGAAGGCACCCATGTGAGTTAACATATTGTACTTGTGAATTTTGTAATTCTGCATTTGCGGCACAAATAAGAATTCCATATTTTTTTCTTGTATTTTTGTTATTTCTTTGTTTCTATTATGGTTCATGGTATTAAGGGGAGCACCCTTCATTAGATTCTAATCAATCTAATGAAGAGATCCAACCTATTAACTTAGTTATGATAGAGGATAAATTTGTACCTTCTACCTCTCTCTTTTGGGGGGAAGCTAATAATGAGCATTGTGTTGACTATACTACTTGTTGTGGTTTCACAACACACACTCCATTTTTTACTTCAAGAATAGGGACCCACCTTTTTGTTTTCAAGTCATGGAAATATGATATTCATAATAGGGTGTCTTCCAAGATGCCTTGGGGAGAAGGGGTATCATGGTTTAGGAGAAAGCCACCTTGCGCACTTGTGCACCTATGCATCTTATGCACTTGTGCACCTGTGCATATACACAAGGTGCACAAAACATGGGACCCCCTTCACCATTGTGCAAGTGTACTTGTGCAACTTGTGTAGGTACACAAATTACCACTACATACTAGGCATGTCTATAAATACACCAACAAGGCCCCTTATTGACTCATTCTTTCATTGCCCCCTAAAGTTACAAACTTGCACACCTTGAGAGATCTATAGCTTATGCAACCTCCACACTTCCTAGCTTACACACTTGGTAAGTCTACCACTATGTAGTTTCATAGATGTGCAATGTGCACAAGCCTTGTGTTTTTCTCATTCAAGAGAACTAGCTTGCACCGAGCTAAATCTATGCAAAGCACAATTACATACCTGCCTAAGTGTGCTAGGTTCCCTACTTTGGATGATACCTTTTCATTTAGTTCATGTTGTGCATACTATACACTTGTGCAAGTGTGCATGTTCACAAGGTACATAAGTGTATACATAGCATCTAGTCTATACCTATTTTCAACCATTCTTTCTTAGTTTTTAGGGTTTTTTCCTTCTCCTTGAATCATCTAGAGCATTTCTTTATTTCTAATCACATGGATAGCTTACTAAAATCCATTATTTTTTATTCAGATCATCATAGCTTCCAATTCATCATCAATAAAAAAATCAAAGATCTCCCCTAAGCTAGTGATGTTCAAGTTTAAGGGGATTCCATAGAAATTGAGATTCATTGACTTGCATTTAGAATTTAGAGATACAAAAGTAGGATACGTTGATTGGAGTGAATTATTGGTACTTTCCAACAAGCCTCATGTAATATTGAACATAATCTCGGCCCTTATATAGTGTGGGCATATTAACATAAAATCATACCCAGTCTTAGTATAGTCCTTAGAATTGATCATGACTCTGGCACAACATTGATGAGAAAGTTGTTAAGAGTATTATAGGATAAATTATTTTGGATATAAGACTAGACAACATAAAAAGGTTGTTTCAGTAGTCCCCTATGGAAAAATACTATGACATCTCCTATGTGAATGAAGAAAAGTGGTACTGACATCACTAGGAGGAGGAAAATAACATAGTTCAAAAGAAATATCTGATTATCCAGACACCATACAAGAATTTTGGAAAGGTCAACATGAATAGGTGCTACATGATTTTGGACACCAATTATTTCATAGTGTTTCTGAGTAGAGTGATGGGTCTTTTGGAAGCCATCCATCTAGAAACTTGGATGGTACATTTTATAGAGATAACTAGAACTACAGTCAATAAGATTGATTGTGGAACTATCATTAGTGACTCTTTGCATTAGAAACTAACATCAGTCTAGAATGATCCTTGTTTTTATATGACTTCATATGTAGTTTACCTATTGGCTCCAAGGGTCACATATCCAAGGCTCATCAAGAGAGGAAATATAGAGGATTTTAATGCATGGCCATATATTGTGTATCCTCAATTGGTGCATAAAGATTTTTTGGAGGAGATCCTAGAGTATAGAATAGTCAATGATGTCTTAATATTTTTGGTAATCCATTTCATTAAATGGGACTATGTAAAAGGTTATCAATAGAGGCACCAGTGAAGGTCACACAAGTGGGAGGATATTTCATCCAATACTGCACCTTCACCTATATTTGAGTGGTTGGCACCTCTTTGCGCCTAAAGAAGCTACCATTCTATCCCTTGGGTAGATTGATCTTACTAGAGATTATTTGTTAGCTGAGTTTTGGATATGATAGGATCCAAGACAAGCATAGAAAGAAATGGGTATGGTCTATCACCATCACACCCTATGAAATGAATAAAAAGAAAGACATTTTTACTTTTGACATGGAATAGGGAAAATATCCCATAGAGAGGTACCTGGTGGTCTACCCCTGTTTTGAAAACATTAGTATGTTTAAGTGTGTTCAGAATGGATTTTATTCCCAATTCATTCATCAAAGATCATTAGCTCAAATGTGTTGATAAATATGAGGTTCAGAATAAGGACTAATGAAAGATAGATTTGGTACTAGTAGAAAAGGTCTTGAACCTACATATATCCAATAAAGTGTGAAATAAGGACACCCTAAATGCCCTAGATCGCACTTATAATAGGAATAAGATCTTTGAGTGCTCAATAATGAATGTTGAGGTGAACATGGAAGAGAATGATGGCATTCAACAGTGAGTGTGGCATGTCATTAAGATGACAAGAGATTTGGATACACAATCCCTTTCCCTTAGGTCTATTACCCAATGTGCCAACTCTTAAGGTGCTTGTTAAACCTAAGAAGGGAAAAGGAACCAAGGTCATTAGTCCTACATACAAGAATAATTTTCTAGTGAGACTTGAGATAATGTATAGGCATGATAGATAGGTGGCCTATGTGTAAAGAGAGGAGAAGGTGAAGGTGAAGGGAAAGAAGAAGGTGAAATGTTGTGGCAAAAGAAGAAGAAGCACATCTAGAATAGTTGTGAGTTAGGAAGAAGCCTCCTTGTCATTATAAAGAAAAGAAGCTAAGATGGTAGTTACTGGAGTGAAGAGGAGATGGTTGAAGAAGAAAATCACTCCTTCACCCCAGATCCTTGAGACTATACTAGAAGATACTAAGGAAGGGGAAAAAGATCAGAATGAATATGCCCCCTTAAATAGATGGAAATTTTCAACCAAGGAAACTAAAGAGGAGGGGAGGGGGAGCTAATATAGATACCCATAGCTACACAGGACCAACATATCTAGATCAAGGAGTCTGTTGATCAAGAGAAGGAAGGATGGACCAAGTCCATATTAGGGGATGGATTAGATGATTTTTAATTCTCTAACTTTGACTTCATGCTTGTGGGAACCTTCTTGGAGGAAGGATAAATAAGATACACTATGTGAAGATCTAAAAAGTGATGACTCAAACATAATTCCTCTATTCTCATTAGGTCGTGTAGGAGTCCCTCCTCCATCTCCAAGAAGGTTAGAAACTCTACCTCTAGCTCCTCCAAAATAGGATACAATACCAATACCTCCTCCCATGTCTGAAGAACAAATTTAGGTTATAATAAAGGGAGAGGTACATAAATATCAAGCAAAGCAAGCTTCCTCATCCACGGAAGCTCCCATAGTAGGATAGGTGGCTCCTACAAAAGGACAGGCTCCTCAGACAATGATACATCCTCTTTCTACTCCAAAAAGAAAAGTGGTCACACAAGTAGTAGAGAAGCCAAGAGTGGAGAAGACACCAAAGAGGAGAATGGATAGAAGGAAAGGGCTAGCCTTAGTGATGACTCCATCACCTAGTCAAACCATGTAATGCCTCGCTCAAGAACCCAAAAGAAATAAACCTAATATGTTACAAAGTTCACTAAGATATTTTTAAAAAAATTTTAAATAACATCAAAGTAACAATGTGGAAGCAATATAACATATGCAATCATAATAAAAATTTCATTCCCCAAGGGTTCTTTCGCATTGAGTCACATTTAGAAGTTTTATTAATAAGTTTAAGTCTCAAGTAAAATGTCTAGAGTGATAAAATGAATAAATAAATAAATAATCTCAAACACACATACATAAGAATGGATGATATGATAAAGTGTATCCATATAAAATCATCTACAACACATAACATAGGGTATGTAATAATACAATTACAAGAATAAAATACATCATTCCATAGATCTCAAAATAAGAGATATATAATACATAGATACAACGTCTAGATAGAAATATTCAGGATAACATTAAGAATAATAATGATACAAATGTATCAGAGAACATCCAACATCTATAAAATTGAAGAGGGGCCCAAATTTTAAGAAGCCACTACCCCAGGGATTGTATGGTCACTTAATCAGGCTCCCACTCCCATCGTACAAGGAAGATAATACACAATGCATATACAAATATCAAATCATAAAATCAATTCTAGGTAAGGAATCCTAATAACCAAATCTACCTCAAGGGTACACAAACTATTGATAAAGAAAGAAAACCAAAGTTGAACAAACAATCAATCAATTCCGCCACCACATACCAAAGTCAACAATAGATACCAAGTATAAATCAAGTATTGAAACCAAAAGAGATGCAATACTAAAAGAATAACCATTTACAAACCAAGAGTCAAATGTTGAAAGAATAATATCTAATAGAGAACAACTGTCATCAAAGAGATTAAATCCTAAATCAATAACTCCAACAATAACACCACCAATGAATAGCTGAATATAGTCAACAAAATTCAATCATCAACAATAACTAACATTCAATCAATAAGTAGAAACTTGCAATAAATATACCACCAAAGAAATATATAAAAACTATGAAGGAGACTTAGCCTACATACTAGGGTGTGTCATCACATGGTCAAACTACTTGAGTTATCTTGGACTAGTCTCTCACTGGACCCAAGACCCTTTAGCATTGAGTTACCTTGGATTGGTCACTCTTGACCTTGGACCCTCAATGTGACACATGTGGAGCTAGAATACTGTTTCATGAAAATGAAAAAATTAGTCATACCTCTCACTAGTTATCATCCCATTCCCATCCTTATCCTAGACAATCACTTAAGGGATGGGCGAGGAAATATCTCTAACTTATCTTTTTAATATAAATCTAAAGATTTTAATTACTATGTTATCATGTATTATATAAATTACAATGAGTTATCCTGGTAGCCACTTGAACCTCATTGCAAGCCACTCTCATAGGATGCACCTAAACTACCTTCCCAAAACACACAAACCACAATTGTGTCCCATACCACAAAAGCATTGATAATGGAGTTTTGTTCCATGAAAGGATACTCAAAATGCATTAGTTCTCAAGAATCAAGTCATCATATATGCTCATCAAACTAAATCTCATAAACAAAAATCTTAATTTGAATCATAAAATACATCATGACATCCAATCGAATAACCATAAATAAAATCTCAAAAGCCTTTGGTGTACATCCTAGTTTGGCCAACTATACAAGTCACATAAACTATCATGATACATTTAACAAAGTATAAGAAATATATAGTTTTCATCCATATGGTTTAATTCCAGCATTTTCTATGTTTAGATTGAGCTATAAGGATGTGTTTAGCAATAAAATAAGAATATATATTTTTATACAAATTGTTAGGCTAAATGAATAAATATTTAAATGCCAAATCTCTTTGTACATATAAAATGTCATGCAACATTATCATGTTATTAATTTAAATAATCTTTAAATCATAAATGAATTACTTAATAACATAAATGTGTAATGTTAGATAAAATATTTAAAATAATTTCATTTCTAAAATATTAATTTGACTTCTATTTTATTTTATTTTGATTGGTGACTAGTTGAAGCCTTTTGGTTATATTAACTTAATAAAAAATGCATCAAAGTATCTCCATTCAAACAGGCACTAGTAGGGAAGAACAAAGAAGAAAACCTCTAGTCTTGTCCAAGACCCTAGTCCTTTGTTATTACATGATTAAAAAGGGCATACCCCAGTTATCAACTTTCAATTTTAGTTTTTGAATACAATATTAATGCTTGAATTCCTATACTGAAGTTACAATACAATATAGTGATCCTCATTTACTATTTAGTAGCAGGGGTGAGGGTGAAAAATACATCCTGATCTTAGTTTACTTGCAAAAGCCTCTTCTATCTTTCTGGATAAAATAGTTACTCCTTTTTCACTTGTTGATAAGAAATACAACTTAAAAGTAATGTTAGTTCTGTTAGTAAAAAATGTCAAAGTTGATAACCCTAGTTTCCTGGCTAGTTATCCTTTAGATTCTTTCATTCAACTTAATTGAAAATATTACTATTGTCTTATTAGTGTTGCTTTATATAGCCATTATTTAGTTTAAAGATATAATAGCACTTAATTAATGAACTTTAGTTTCTATATGATTCATCTAAATTTTATATCGTATACTCCAATTAATGATTAATATTAGTCTACAAATTTTCAAGCCTAGTTTATGGTTCAACTAAACCACCATAGTATGATGCAATCCATAAAAGTCATACATACCAAATAGAGGAAAACTCGAGAAAGAAGGCAAAGATCAACTATGAGGAGTCAAAAAAGAGTTTTATGAATTTCTTGTAATTTTACCAAACTAAGTGAATTTTTAAGATGTCAAAGAGGTCTACAAAATTAATAGAAGCCCAACAAAATGTGATTGAGCTAGAGTTAGGAAAATTAAACTAGAATCTCGTAAGACAAGATATTAATAGACATAAAATTATTATATATTAATAATATAAATATGGATACATCAAAGCCAAGACATATATATTGGTTCTTGACTTGTCAAAATTGCATCTAGAAAATAAATAACTACAGAGAAAACTATCTGAGACTGAATCCTATATGTTGGAATGCCCATAAATGTACAAAGTATGGAAAAACAATAGCCCTAAACCAAGGAGCTAAGAAAGATAAAATATATATACTAGAAGAGAAACCCTAACAAAAAACCACACTAAATAAGCTAGAGGCACATCGACATCGAGAAGTACCAAAAAACAAAAAGCCATCTCTGCTAGGCCTAATACCAAATCTAGGTTCCTCCTTCCTTCTACTAGAATACCATAATGATTTCAGTAGCTTCCTTTAGATCTTTGGCTCTAGATCCTTGCAAAAATTCAAAAGTGTTCCTAGCTCTGCTCGATTTGTCAAAACTTGGGAGGCAGAACTCCATGGCTTCAACATTTGCAAATTCAACTCCCCGATACATGTAAGCATTGAAAATTTGGAGATAATGCAGGAGTCAGTCCTTGGAGGGATCCACCACAATAACTCTCCACTAAAGAAGGAATTGTATACTAGCTTCCATCTTCGACCTTTCTTGGAAAATGAGGATGTTTTCCCAAATAACCAAGGTTGGGTGTCTAGGCACAATTTCTAAATCAAAACTCCCAAGAGGGTGAGACATGTAAACTTCTAGTAGAGGAATCTTGAGTTTATCATCTATGTTGAATACCACCTATTTTAAACCTACCAACCATACAGGGTCAAAGACATTATAACATAGCCATATGATATCCCATTTCCTAACTTTGGCCCTAGCTAAGCATCCAATATAAGCTCCTACAATATCATTGTTTGTTCTCCAAGAAAAATTATAATTAAAGACTCCTTCACCTAGTTCTTGGCTAATGGATACCCTACTCATGTCATCTAGGGGTTGAGCAATCAGTTCCATCTCTTAGGCTTCACATTATCTTAAAAAGCCATAGTGCAGACCTCTATAGAAGGACACAAGTTAATATTTGTATCCATACTGACACCTACCATGATCAATATGTAGATAACTCAAAAAAATCATAGAGGTAAAATGACACATCGTTGATTTATAGATACAACCTCAGTAGTGTGGAAAGATCTAGAGATAAGTAAGAAATGATGATATTAGATTACATATCAGGTTATGATCTAAGTAGTGCATAAATTTGATGATTAAAATGTGATTTCTAACTATAATGGGTACTTAGAGTGATGAGTATTAAACTTTATTTAGAATACATGAGATAAGTTAATCATATATCCTAGTAGCAAAGGTGAAGGCAAAAAAAGGGGGGCTAAGATTCATGATTACCTAAAAAAACTAGATTGTTATTAACTAGTAGTATATTCTCTCTATATGTACCTTTGTTTTCCAATTGGTCTACTTTTATATTACCTTCTCTATATATGTGATTAAATCTCACTTCTTCAAAATTTTCCTTAAGATTGAGGGTTTTTTCTAGTTTAGAATTCAAGATCCAATTAGGGGTTTTCCTTTTCCTGAGAGCATTTAGGATGATCTGAGAGTCTCCTTCAATAATGATCTTTTTATTTTTAATTTAATACTGTATTTTAGTCCTTCATGTATAGCTTCAAGTTCCACAATATTGTTTGAAGCTATGCCCAGGGGTTTAGCTCATTTAATGATCCAATTTTTAGATTCCTCCCTAATTATACATCCAATTCCTACTACCCTCAGGTTTCCTCTTGAGGCTACATCTAAATTGAGTTTATTCCATCCTTTAGGTGGAGGTTTCCATGTGTATTCCCTTCTAGCTATACTAATATTTTTTTTGATAGATGAGAGGTGGCTTAATTAGATGTTTCCAATTCTTTTTTAATTTTTGCATCCCATTCTGAGAAGGAACCTTCTTCTTTTGTCATCTTTCTAAGGTTATAGTTTACTACTTCTATTATGCTTTCTTCAATGTTGTTAAAGAGAGATATAGCTTTAAGTTCTTCATTATTGAAGATCTATTTATTTCTTTCCTTCCACATCTCCCATATTAGGCTAGTAGGGGTGATATTCTAGAGTTTTCCATACACTTTGTAATTAGTCTCTTTAGGCCACTCTATCAGGTGGTCCTGTCACATCCTCAAGAGTGGGGTAGTCTAGTTAAGTTTAAGTTTAAGCCTCTCCCAACATTACTTATCATATTTACATTGATAAAAGATATTTTCTATAGTTTTAGAGTTTTCTTTACATAGGCTGCATCTAGATGGGCCTTCAAATCCCATTTTCTTGAATCTATCTGCTATTACAATTTGATTTTGTGAAGTTGACCATAAGAAAATACCTACTTTAGGTAGCCTTGTTGGGTCCTAGTAGAGGTTTAATCGCATATTTATTGCTTCCCATCTTTGTGAGTTGATTATCATATTGTAAATACCTTCACCTTATATATTATGTCCTTGGAAGCCACCCAAATGTGCTTGTCTTCCCTATTGAAGTCGTTGATTGGGTGCTCTTTTCATGCCCTGATTTGCAAGGCAAAATGCAACCAAATTTTTTTTTTTTAAAGGTGAACTATAGGATAGCACATAAACAGACTGATACTTTGTTATGACTATTCTGTTAAACTGTGGGTTTTCAGGAAGATAACAATCCCTATCCCTTGAGAATATCGGATTGTTACTTTAATCGATCATTGTGTTGGGAATAATTAATTTTTAGTTGGTGTGGAAGAATTTGTTTTCATTTCAAATTTAGTACTTTTGGTTTCCATAAGAGGCCAATTAATTTTCTAATAGATGTTGGAAGTCTAGGTTAAAATATAAAGGCTAGACAATATAATTTCATTATTAATTCACATCCAAACCGAGAAGTAAGACTTTACATGTATGGATGTTAAGTACCCATTGTATATCAATCTAATTGTAATAATTCCATCATTTGCGAATGTGACTATGTTTACAATTGTCTTAGATGTTCCAAATTTAAGTTGTATAAACTTACTCATTATGTTCTATGTGCAATACTATTATGGTATGGGTATTACTATTTTAATGAGATACTTACATTTTATCCTTTATTAGTTTCAACTACATTGATGTTTTCCACCTAGGTATTTTAAATCAATTCTTAATTATATATTCTCAAAATTTCTCTAATGTGTTACCTTCTAATAACCCATTTATCCATAATTAATATTCCTACTTTTAATTACCAAATTTTGATAATTCCCAAATAATCTATAAGTCAAGATATCCTAACAATCCCCATGTCTCATCTAAGAGTCATACTATATATATATATATACACACACACATATATCCTCAAAGTGATGTACATATTAATTAATATTTTTACATTTCTTAATTAACCTATTAATTTTCAATGTCATATTTTACTTTCACATATAAATCTGATTACACATTACTTATGATATGCTAGGTTCATTGGTCATAATTTGTGGGGAGATTAATTAACAAAAATATATATTATTTAATGTATTTAGTAATACACAATGCCTCTTAATGTTAAGTATATTATTTATTTAAAAGAAATAAACAATTATAATAATTATAAAATAAGAATGATGTGCATCACATTCCCTAAACCCAAAATTTATTTATATTCCTACTAACTAATATTTCCATGATCTCAATATGAACCCAAGCCCTAAGGTGTTTTCAAATCAACCTACCTAATTCAACATGAACAATCATCCTAATACTAATTCTATTTAATTACATTACTATTTTACTAGCCTTATCCCTATCAAATCATCCTAAGTCTAACTCTCGCATCCTACCCTTCATTTCTACCCACTTCCTACTTACAAATGCTCCAAACTAAAAGATTTTAAAAAATAATTAACCAAACATGAATTACTTACTAACTTTTCCCCCTAACTCCTAACCTTTTCCCAACCTAGGGTCTTCTCATCTCCCAAGGATGGGATGCCTAACAAAGTCTGACCCATGTCAAATCAACAAACACATATATTAACTTTCACCAAAAAGCTTTTTCAAGGAGTATAGTGCACCTGGGGGGAAAGTGGGGACCACTATCCCCTTCATGTTTGTAGATTGACTGTTCTCCTCTTTAGGAATAAAGGCTCCCAAGCTTATGGTATTTTTATTTCAATTTGTTTGTTTTTTGTTAAATTTTCTTTTTATTGGATGCTAATGTGGGGGACTAGCTAGGTCTAAGGAATAGATACCTAGGCCTTTCATTACTTGACTTGACATGGCCTTAAATTATATATATATATATATTTGTTGTTTTATAAAATAATGACGCAAGAGTCATGTGACTTATGGGAGTCTTTTCTTACAAATATTTAGGACTAGGTGGTCATTATTTGATGAGTCTTTTCCCTAAGCTATGATATTGTTCTATTAATATTTTATGCTTTTTATGCACAAGATTCCAAGTATATTCTTTCTAAATAAAATATTAGACTGTAATAGAAAGTGAATTTTCACTAGTCCTCATACAAATTCTAGAGAATTAAGTATTACATACAAGCTTGTTTGCTTATGCATTTTCTTGGTGCTGAATTTCTACTTGGTTATTAACCACTACTCAATAGCTATAATATTAATCTTATTTTTGGCATTACAAGATTCCAAGTATATTCTATCTAAATAAAATATTAGACTGTAATAGAAAGTGGATTTTCACTATTCCTCATACAAATTCTAGAGAATTAAGTACTCTATATAGGCTTGTTTACTTATGCATTTTCTTGGTGCTGAATTTCTACTTGGTTATTACCCACTACTCAATAGCTATGATATTAATTTTATTTTTGGCATTAGTTTTGATGTTGTCCTAACATGCTAACATATTTTTACAAATCAATGGAATTTATCAAATTTATTTTAAGGATAGGTTTATTACATGTAATGCTTTTGGAACAACATCAAGTATGAATATTTAGATTAAATAGAGTCTATCAAAAAAAAAAAACTACTAATTCCAATCCTTTTGTTCTACAATGAAAGAAAATTTTAAAATGATTCCTCTCCTTCAAATCATTACATTATTCAAAATTTCTTTGCATGATCAACATAATTTAAAAAAAAATACAATTCCTTCATAGTATCTCATGGCTTGAAAATGAATACAAGTTCAAATTTACTTGATACTTTCCAATAATCTTCATATACAATGGATTCTCTACAATATTAGATCTTCTTCTACATGAAATGATCCTTTTTTTCTTGTTTCCTTCCTACTCAACTATGATTAGAATACAATCTTTCTCTTGTAATGACAACTATATGCAAAATCTCAATTTTTACTTTACACATCTACACAATGTACAATAAGAAGTAAATCCCCTTCCACATTTCAACAACACAACAATGGAAACTCTATAAACAATACATTATGAGATGACATGGAATAGATTTATCCCTTCACAAACACCTAGTTCTTCAATGTTACCGAAGGGTGAGACCCCAATCTCTACAAAGGAATCCATCTTCACAAAATCTACAAAACAACACAAAAAATAGGAACCATGGAGGCTCACTTCCCATAGGAAACCAACCATCGAGTAGGGGAAACAAGACCAAATGGGATACACACATGCAATGTTTGATAATTCATGAAAACATACAATACAATAGAACACATAACACTCCCTTCCAAGGTTTGCATATTGATTCACCATTGGAATCATTAACACATTGGGTGTATGTGGGCTCATCAAGGAGGAGAATGAGATATCCATAAAACAAAAATCAAATTGCAATTACATTTTTTCCTCTCAAGGATATCATAAAATCTCCTCCTTCTTACACATGCACTTATACCTCCAAAAAAAACAACAAAAAGAATATGGCTTCAATGGAGCCCATACTACATAAAAGAAATAAAAACTCCTCACCATGAGGTAGATTTTCTCAACTACAATGTTGAGCCCAACTAACCTCTTCACCCAAGACTTCTCTTCCCTCCCAAGGGTGAGTGAATCCCTCACACCCATTAACATTCAACATTCAAGAAAAAGCAAAAGGATCAAGAAAAGAAAATTCATGAAGCACAATGCACAAGCACAACACATTACAATATTTACATCAACAATACTTGATCCCATAACAACACTCCATGCTTGCAGATTCATTATGCAATGTTAAAATAAAATGGTCATGGTTTGAGTACCAACCTTGGTCCAAGATAATGGAAATTTTAGTTGATGGAGAGCTCCCTTAGCCTCCCTCCAAAACCCTAATTGTCTCTAAACTTAGAGAGTGGGTGAACACCCCACTAGTTTGTCCAGGACTCTCTAAAAAGGATTTCCCACTAACTATTTTGGAAAAAACACCAAGACACTTCCTATTACAAACTTGTCTCCCCCTAAGCTTGTTATTTTTGACTTAGTGGAAACATGGGAAGAACTCATGTGGTAACTCCATTTTTGAATTGATGGAAGAAGGCATTGGTAAAGGGGCCTCCAAGCTACGTAGGCCTTAACATGGTCAAAATTAGGTCCCTAACATGTTATACTATCATATGGTAGCTCATTTTCACATAAAAGACACTTTGGGACCACCTAATGACCCTTCAAAATCCTAGCTAAGTGAAATTTCGAATTTTATTTTTTTGTGACCAATCCTATCCCTTGCCAAGTGGTTTTTGTTAGGAATAAGGTGTCTCAACCTTGTATAATTCCTATTCTTATTATTTATTTTGTAAATTGTATTTCTTGCAAATAATGTTGATGTGTCGACATCTTGAATTGTGTGTAAGGAGATCATGGCTAAAACAGTTATGACAGATTCCTATGACACGTAAGAGCTATGTTAGGAAGATTAAATGATAGGTGAAGACGTGGAAACTGATCAATTGGAGTACTGTACACTCTACCCCAATAGTGGGGTTCCTATTTTCTTAGAGAATGGTAAAACCCTAATATGGTTTATGGGAGTAGCCCTAAAGTGAAGCGCATGGTATAAGCATTTTTAGGGTTACGAAGAGAAGTGATGCGAGAGAGTGTGTTGTTGGTACTATGAGTTGCTATTGGAGTCTTATGTTGTTGCTATTGAGCTTACACTGTAAGTGTATTGTAACCTTTTGTTGAAGATAATACATTGTGCAGGTTCTGGAGGGGTGAGGTTGTTTTACTAAAAGGTTTTTCCCCACCGAAAAATCTTTGTGTTATGTGTTTCTTTCTCTATCTATTTTTATGTATGCATTGTTGGCTGCAATATTGTTGTTGTTTACAAATCTGTAAGTGAAAAGTTTTAAAAGGATTTGCACCATACTTTCCTTAAGAGATTAGTGTAGGAAGTTGTTTCCGCACTTGAGTTTCCTTACAGTTTTATTTAATCATTACCAAGGTAATTAGTTTTAGGGTAATATGCCACCATGACCAAAACCCTAGATGACATGTCATTATAACACACAAAATGTACAAGTGTCAAGTGACACATAAAAGCACATCCCACATCATCATGACATGTCCCTAATGCATCTTTGAGATTAACAATTTCACACACAAGAAAAATTACATTTATGAAATAAAATACATCACAATGAGGCTTTTGAATCTTTCAAAGATTCGCCTTGGTTAAATCGTGTTCACATAGGTTTGGAACTTGTTTCCCCAAAAAATTCCATGGCTCAACTTCCTATATATTAAACTCGAGCATTAGTAGTCCAAGGAGGTCATATAAAATATATATCATAAATGCATATAATTTCAAATGTTATGTAATCCATATTAACATAATTCAATTAAATTTATTTTCCTAATCATTTCAAATAAATCATTCAAAATGTTAAACTATCAAAATCTACGTATTAAATTAACATTTATTTGCATATCACATTAAATCATAAATCATCATAATCAACTTAACATTTTGCACCACATCATAATCTAATTTCTATCCTGTCATAAAGTTGCATCCATATGTGTTCGATCATTCCATTCAGAATATTAGGTTCTTAGTACATATAATAGATGCAAAACACTATTGTAATGTCAAAATCAATAGATAAAACAAGCCATTGTCTGTCTAAGTCTAGAATACATTTCAAAATATCAATCTTGAATATCAAAATTCAAGTAAGAATATTTATGCTATGATGGGTTAGGGTGAGGCCTCATAGCTCTCCAAGAATAGATTCTATTTTCTCCTGATTTGCTCGTGTTAGACCCACATTGTCTAGGGATTTCCATCTCCATGGGGCTTCTTTTTTAGAGGGGTCATATATGATATAATTTGTAACCTTATTTCCCCATGTTGAACTAAGTAGTGTTTTAACATTAGTAGAGATGTATGATTAATCTAGCGGGGGTGCCCATTCCATGAATCTTCCCAAAATAGGGCTTTTTCACCTCTACCAATATCCCAAGTTGCATATTTTGAAATCAAAGGGTGGCATTTTAGCATGAAATTCTAAGCTATAGAACCTTTGGGGGGGGGGGGAGGGTTCCTAGTTCTTAATATAGATGTGTTGTTTGTTGCGTTCATATATTTACTATACATTATTCTAGCCCATTTGTTGTCTCTTTCTTAATACATTTACCAAACTTGTTTGGCTCTTAAAGCTTCATTCTACCAATCTAGATTTTTAATTTTTAGTCCCCCTGCTTCTTTGGGCCTACAAATTTTATCCCATCATATTAAATTTTACTTCTTTTTATCCTTTATACCTTTCCAAAAAAAGTCTCTCAGTTTTGTTTCTATTTTTTATTGATATTCTTTGGTAGTTAAAGACATGATAGTTGGTAAGTGGGTAATGTTGATAGAACTGCTTTGATTTTCATTGTTCTTGTAGCTTTGGTTAATCATTTTTCTTTCCATGTTTTCGTGTGATTATCTATTCCTTCTAGTATTCTCCCAACCTTGATTTTTTTTAGCTCCTTTTTCTAGATATATTCCTAAATACTTACATGGGAAGGTTCCTTTTGTATATCCTAGTTCATTGCAAATATAGTCTTCTCTTTATAATGGTGTATTTAGGAAGAAAATTTCTAATTTTTCTGCATTAATTTTTTTCCCTGATGCTTTCATGTAGTTGTTCAAGATTTTTGTAAGTTGTCTACTTCTTTTTTTAGAGTTTAACCCTGCTAGTATTATGTCATCTGCAAACTGTTGAGGGGTGGTGTTTGTGACATTTTATATTACCTTAATTCCTTTAATTTGTCTTTCAATTTGAGCTATTTTAATAGTTCTCCCAAAGGTTTCATCCATAATGATGAAGAGGAAGGGTGAAATATGGTCACCTTGTCGAATCCCCCTTGAAATACTAAAAAAACCTTTTGGGGTTCCACTTATAAGAAATGATAATTTTTGGGGTAGAGATACACTGATAAATGATGTTAACTCATTGATGTGAGAATCTAAATGCTTCAAGGGTTTTGCATAGGAATCTCCAGTCCACCTTATCATATGTTTTTTTAATATCTAGTTTCAACAACATGTATGCCTTCTTATTCTTTGACGTTGAATAAATGGTTTCTTGAATAATTGAAATGCCATCTAGAATGGATTGCCCAAGAACAAACCCTATTTTTTCTTCTAATATAATTTTAGGAAGAAATGCTTTTAGACAGTTTGCTAAAGCTTTAGACAATATTTTATAAATCGTATTACAAAGAGCTATCAGTTTGAAATCTCTTAGTTCCTCGGCCTTACTCTTTTTAGGTATTAATTTTAGGAATGTGTGATTAATTTCTAATAGTAGTGTCCCACCATTTCTTGTTGCTTTGATTACTTTCCATAAATCTTCCCCTATAATTTCTCAACATTTTTTGAAAAAGAATTCTTAGAACCCATCTAGTCCTAGTGATTTATCTGGATTAATGTTAAAAAGAGTTGGTTTAAATTCATTTAGAGAGAAAGGTTTATTGAGATATTTATTATCTTCTTCTGTGATTAACTTAGGGATTGCTTTCAACATCTCCTCTTGTGCTACTTGATTAGAGGATTCATAGTTATTTAGGATATCTTTAAATAATCAACAAAAGTCTCTGTGATTTTATTTGGATTATCTTCTGAATTTCAGTCTCTATTTTTTATTTTTGATATTTTGTTTATTGCTCTATGTTGTATGGTGCTTGTGTGAAAATATTTTGTATTTTGGTCTCCTTCTGCTAACCATTTTTCCCTAGATTTTTTTTTCCAGAACACTTCGTCTTTAGCTAAAATATCTTCTTGTTTGGATAGTTCTTTTTCTTTAGTGTACTTTTCATTATCATTCCATATTTAATGACTTCTTTATTTAATTTTTCCAGCTTTTCTTCTATATCAATTTTTTCTTTAAATATGTGGTTAAATTGCGATTTGTTCCATTTTACAATTTTTTCTTTATCCAATACTAATATTTAATTTTCCTTGAGTTCATAATGCAACTGCAAATAACTCAAACTTGAAATTTTAATTTTAATTAAATTGCTTACAATTTTTGTCATAAAAACCAAATAATAATAACTAGGTGATTACATAGTGAACTTCGCCATAACTTCTCTTAAAATATGACAAAATCACAAATAATTTATTAACTTCCCACTTGTATTAATAGTTATATAATCACTTACATGCAACTAAGAGTTTAACTAGACTTAAGAAAGTATTAATACTAACATCCACTTTATAAAGAAATGAGTAATAATTTTTTTTTTTAAAAAAATTAATGAATAATTTAACAAAATCTTTTTTTAAAAAAAATTAATAAATAATAAATTTTTAATAAGAAATTTTAAAATTAAATTATATATTTTTCTATAATAATAAGCATGCAATTATTATTTTTACATGACTATGATATTCTGAAACATGCAAGCATAATATACTTAGCTTTCTATCTTGAATGTATATATTTAAAAAAAAAGATTTTCAACCAGCAATTTTTTAAAAATTTGAGGCAAATATACATTTTGTTTGATGAATCTTTACGAAGGTTATGTTAAAGTTTTCAAACAATTTTCTTTCAAACCCTAGCTAGTAATCATCCCTTTAAAATTTAATGTTGAATTTGCATGGGTTGCTTAGATCTAAATTTTCTAGATCACTTTTTAGTAGCATAATTCTATAGTTTATATTTGATAGTCATTTCAAAAAAATGAATGAATTAAATTTTATTTCCTAATTGAAAATGAAAATTGTTCTACATATTTCATTCCATAAATTTCAACAAATACATTTCAGCAACATGGTAGATACTAGGTAGACATATATTTCAAAATAATTTCCACGAAGGAGTTCTTAGACACTACCTCAATTTGATAGTTGAACTCTAGACAATATGTGAATACATGCAATCCAAGTACTCTTAAGCTTTCAACAATTCTTTAACTTTAATTCTCAAATTACTCTCCCAAAACTTGTGTGTGTTCAAATGACCAAGAAGCCTCTAATAAAGAGCTCTAACCCTACTTAGGGTTTCTAACATCTAATTTACAAAAAGTAACTTGCATTTAATTAAATATTAAAAAATTAATTTACTAATTATTGCATGCACATTTAATGCATTGTTTAATTAAAATTTTCTTTTATTTTCTTTTTTCTACTTAATTATTTGTGCAAAGTACATTTAGAAGTATAATTTATTATTTCAATTAATAATAATTAAAGCCCATTATTTAAATGTAACACTGATCTAATCATTAATATTTAAATAATTATAATAAACCAATATTAAATCTTTAATATTTTAATTATTTTTAGCCAATTTCTTAAGTTAGACATTTTAATTTAGATCTTTTAAATTAGAGTACATATTTAATTAATTTCCCATTACTTAAATGTCATCATATTTTTATATTTTATTTTTAATCAAATAAGATTAAAATAATTCTAATATCATATGACTAATCCAAAATTCATAATTAATTTTTTTACTTAGTAAATCACATAGCTAAAATCACATAAAAGAAATATAAGCATAATTGACCGAAACCAAAATCAAACAACTCATGCAAAGATAAACTCATGGGTTTAAAAGGGGTAGGCAGTCAAATACATGTCCTCCTTCTTAGGACAAGTAATTAGGCTATGGTTTGGATTGGACCTAGACATCATCTCCCCATTCTTACCATTGAGTTATTGTGATAGGAAACACTCATCCTGGCAATTTAGACAAATCGATGCCTGCTACCTAACAACCTGCATAAAAGACAAGCATGTCCATGTACATATTTATCTAAACTAAAAAGGTAATGACAGGGAGTACTACATCATGTAGATCCTATTAGAAATAATTATACAATTTTATATTATCATTGATGTTTACACAAATGCCAGTATTAACCAAGCAATATTGAGTTTGTAATATTAATCTTGTATATCTCAGTATTAACCGAGCAATCAAATTATGAATACTTTCTAGTATTAACTGAGTAGTTGGTTAATGAAAGGGTACATGCTTGCAACATTGATCAAGTGGTCAAGTATCAAAGGAGATCTATATTGATCGAGTGGTCAAGCATCAAAGACTGGTTGGGCTATGAAGAAGTCACAATATCAACTGAGTGTTCAACTCTAATGTTGACCAAGTGACAATAGATTGTAATTTTCAAATATTTTATTATTTGAGACTAACTATTTGGATTTGTATTGATGTTTTGAAAGGGTATTCAAGCTAACTTTTCTTAGCTTATGATATATAAGAAAGGCCAAGTTGTGGGGATAAATAGTATCAAAAATATTATGAAAAAGATGGATATGTAAGCAAAGGCAAAAGGTAGAGTAGAAAAGTGTGGAAGATAAACTACAAAAAACTTTTGACCAGGAAGGATCTAGAGGTCAAGTTAGAAGAAAGATCTGAATCTGCAAAGATAGTTGCTTCATAAATCAAGCCAAATTGTTGTTTCTCTCTAACCATTGTAATAGTAAAGAAATCTCTTTAAAAAATTGACTTCACAGTCATTTTGTAAATCCTCTAAAAAGGTGACATTTCATGATTAAAGTGTTTGAAGACCTCTAACCAAGCCACTTCTAACAAGGTGATTTAAATCCTCTAACAAGGTCATACTAAACAGTATGTTTTGTAACCTTTAATAGGATTGGCTCCTAACAAGGCTCACTTTAGAAGAGTAAAAATTATTGTGACAAAAAGCAAGGTGGTTTTTCCCAAATGGGGTTTCCATGTTAGATCTTGGTGTCATCTGTGTTCATGTTATTTATGTATGCTTTATGTTTTCATAACTAAGTTACTAAAGGATAAAATAGTTTAATAAATCATAAGATTTCTTGGTTAACCGAGCATCAATTATATTCAAGTGTTAACTGAGCTATCTAGCTTTGCATGTTCTAGTAAAAGATTGTATTGACATCTAAGGGAAAAGGATTTTTTTGTGGTAACTTATTCACCCTTCCCCTCTCAATTACTCCTCTTAAATTTCCAACAATTGGTATTAGACAAGTTGATGCTTGCAGGAAAAGGTTTTAAAGACCTAAGCTAAAGATCAAGATATCTTATAGAAGGGAGATCCCTAAACTTGATAGAGAAAACTTTTTAGCATCGCAAAACTGGATGAAGATTCATATATCAAGCATCGGTGATGTTGGTGTATTCTACCTAGAGAACAAATATGTGCTACCACCAAAGCCTATGACCATGGAGCAGACAAAAGAAGCAAAAAATCAGAGTATTATGATGATTTGATGGGGTCAAGCCAAATAATAGAATGGACACAACAAGAAAGGGAAAATTTTTATTAACTATGTAAGTATGCTAATACATTCAGTACAAAGAAAATAGACTTCAAAACATGCCCTAAGGGCTTACAATAGTATAAATTTGGAGATAATTTCTTCTCCCAGTACCTTCTCTCAAACTTCACTCCGAACTACCTTTTACAATGCCAGAAAT
Organism: Cupressus sempervirens; assembly: GCA_028749045.1. Taxonomy (NCBI): domain Eukaryota; kingdom Viridiplantae; phylum Streptophyta; class Pinopsida; order Cupressales; family Cupressaceae; genus Cupressus; species Cupressus sempervirens. The sequence goes on from CM053788.1 coordinate 65,760,687, forward strand.
GTTCTTAAATAGACCTCGAAGGGTTAAGGATTAGGAATATATTCTAGAAAGTGCTAGTTGGCATCCACCAACCAAATAGAAGGCTCTAGAAGTCACATTAGAAGTCGGCACAAAATTAGAAGAATCCAGAGAAGGTAATCGAACTTTCAGGAGGTATAACTTTTGAACCGTAGCTCCGATTGACGAACCGTTTACATTTTCAAAAAGCTCTCGAAGCGCTCTATAGCCCTATGGACCACTTTTTCTTCCCCCATTTTTCAGTCCTATTTGAGGTCATTTAATTCCCCTAACTTGACTTTGAAGCATTCTTAGGATGTCTCCAAAAATTGAAAAATTGCGATAACTTTCAAACCGTGGGGCCTTTTGACTTGATTCTTTTTCTGGAATTCTCTAAATTACAATGAAAATTATCCGACAAATTTACACCTTCTAGTTCACCAAAATGATGGCTCAATTACATACTCCTATTTTTTTGGCATTTACACATATCCCAAGGTGATTAAAAACTCTAACCCAAAACTCTAATAGTGGAACTGTGAGAGTTGGAACCTTTATTTGACCCAAATGGGTATCCATAAATGAAAACACATGAAACAGAAACTAAATCTAAGTACATTTTTTTTGGGTGACATAGGATTGCCCTGATACCTCTGGATGCTCCTACATTAGACACCCAGGGTAGATTGAAAAGTGACCCTATCACTTTATGAATGGTAGAGGAAATCCCAAATGGGAAACCTTAGCTGTTGATATCCAAGTTGAGTCCTCTGTTGGCCGTCCTTTCCACTTGACCAGATACTCTTCATACTGCTTATTTTTGGTACTCCTACACACACGACTATCCAAAATCTCCTCTATCTCCTCCTTCTTAGAAGTAGGAATTGGACATGGCTCTAACATCAACTCCTCATCTGCACCATCATTATGATACTCTGTTAAGTCTGCAATGTTGAAAATAGGAGAAATGTGAATTCCATCTGGCAACTCTACTTCAAATGCATTTCTTGAGTCATGTTTCTTCAAAATTTTGCAGGGGCCAAATTTCTTCATCTTCAACTTGTTGTAAGTATCGACTGAAAATTTTTCTTTTCTTAAGTGTACCATGACTAGATCCCCTACTTGGATCTCCTTATGTCTTCTCCTTTGATCAACCCTAGCTTTATACTGTTGGTTCATCTTGGTAATGTGTGCCTGGACCTCCTCATGTAGACACTTGATATGTTCAGCAAATTCTTCAGCTTCAGCACTTGTCCTCTCCCCTTGCTCTATCTTCCTCAATTCTGGTGCAGTCCTTGGGCTACTTCCATATACAATTTTGAATGGTGATTTTCTAGTACTCCTATTTACAGAGTTATTGTAAGAAAACTCTGCTTTTGGTAGAATCAAATCCCACCCCTTGGGCTTATCCCCAACTAAACATCTCAGTAAATTGCCCAAACTTCTATTTACCACTTCAGTTTGTCCATCAATCTACGGGTGATGTGTAGAATTGAACTTCAAGTCTAATCTCAACTTCTTCCACAATGTCCTCTAGAAATACCCCACAAATTTAGTATCTCTGTCAGAAACTATACTCCTTGGGAGACCATGTAGTCTCACCACCTCTCTGAAAAACAAGTCTACAATATGGACAGCATCATGAGTTTTGTGGCATGGAATGAAATGTTCCATTTTGGAGAACCTATCAAACACCACAAATATTGAGTCATTACCCCTTTGTGTCCTCGGCAATCCAAGAACAAAATTCATACTTATGTCCTCCCATGGCTTTGATGGAATAGGAAATGGTTGATATAGTCCAATATTGTGACTAAATCCCTTGGCCACTTGACGAACCTGGCAATTCTGTACAAACTTCTTCACATCCTATGACATTTGAGGCCAAAAATAATGTTCTTTGAGAATGGCAATGGTCTTATCTCGACCAAAATGTCCTGCCATCCCTCCACTGTGTTTCTCCTTAATAAAATTTTCCCTCATGGAACTCCTTGGAATGCACAATTGACTGCCCTTGAACAACATACCATCCTGAATCAAATAGTCTAGCCACTTAGTTCTATCTACAACAACAGGCTCTTTACAAGCTTTCCATGCTTCAGCAAAATCAGGATCCTCAAGGTACAGATTCTTGAGTTCATCAAACCCAACTACTTCAACTTGCATTACTGTAAGCAACAATTGTCTCCTACTTAGTGCATCTGCAACCTTATTAGATTTTCTACTTCTATGCTTCAACACAAATATATAGCTCTGTAAGAACTCTACCCACTTCATATGCCTCTGATTCAATTTACCTTGGCTATTTAGGTACTGTTATTCCTAATGATCAATATACAAAAAAAATTCCTTTGGCAATAAATAATGCCTCCATTTCTTTAAGGCTTGAACTATTACATAGAACTCTTGATCATAAAAAGAATACTTCTTTTTCGCATCATTCAATTTTTCACTAAAATATGCAATAGGCTTACCTTCTTGGCTCAATATAGGTCCAAAAACACTACCACTAGCATCATAATCCACCTGGAACACCTTTCTAAAATCTAGAAGTGCCAACATAGGTTGTTCTGTCACCTTCTTCTTTAGCAATTCAAAACTTCTCGCAGCTGCCGCAGTCCATTTGAACTCTTTTCTATCCCCTCTTATTGTGTCAATCAAGGGTGCACATATGCCACTGAAATTATCAATGAACTTCCTATAAAAACTAACTAGACCATGAAATGATCTTACCTCAGTAGCAAACCTTGGAGTAGGCCATTCCAAGATGGCTTTTACCTTCTCTGGATCCATTTTGAGACCTTCAGGTGATATAACAAACCCCAAGTAGACTAACTCCCTTTTTACAAAGATACACTTCTTCAGATTAATTAACAATTTCTCTTCCCTTAACCTCTCAAGGACACTATGAATATGCAATAAATGTTCTTCCAAAGTCTTGCTGAAAATTAAAATATCATCCAAATAGACAATAACGAATTTTCCCAAGAACTTTTTAGGTACCTCATTTATAAGCTGCATGAAGGTGCTTGGGGTGTTTGTCAATCCAAAGGACATGACTAACCACTCATAAAGACCCTCCTTGGTCTTGAATGTATTTTTCCACTCATCTCCTTCTCGTATCCGTATTTGGTGATAGCCACTCTTGAGATCTATCTGTGTGAAGTACCGAGCTCCACTCAAACAGTCCATAAGATCATCCATTCTTGGAAAAGGAAACTGATACTTGATGGTTATCCTATTTATAGCTCGAGGGTCTATACACATCCTCCACTCTCCATCCTTCTTTGGTGCTAGTACTGCAAGTACTACACATGGACTCAGGCTCTCCCAAATCAAGCCCTTCCTTAATAGCTCCTGAACCTATCTATTTAGCTCCTCAGTTTTAGTAGGAGTCATCCTATGAGCAGCCTTGTTATACAAACTAGCTCCTGGGATTTAATCTATCTGATGACTGATTTGCCTTACCGGTGGCAATCCTTCTAGAACATTATCAGAGATGATATCTCCAAAATCACCTAGTAAATCTGAAACTTCAAGTGGTATTTCACTACTATCTTCTTTATCTTTCCTAGGAATCAAAGCATAGTGCATACACTGATGTTTCATGCCATCTAAAAACTTCCTTCCATCAACAAGACAAATCCTAGCACTGCTACATACCTTTTCATCTTCCTTTTTCATGGGCTTCAGTTTGTGGCAAACTCCATCCTTTGTTAGAGAGTATGTGTTTGCATGACCATCATGTACTACATTCCTATCAAACTTCCATGGTCTACCCAACAATAGATGACAAACATCCATTCGAATAACATCATAGAGAACTTCATCATGGTAACTCCCAATTTTGAACTTCACTAAACATTGTTCACTTACCAGGACCTTATGATCATCTTTCACCCAAGCAATCTGATAGGGCTGGTTCAATGATCACATCACAACATTTATCCTCACACTTGCACCTAATATGGAATAAACTCCTCCTTTGTCCTGGTTCAATCTCACCACTTAGTAGGACCCTTTCATTTACTAAAGTCTCTCCTCTTTCTACATCCTCTAAATGTGATGATTGTGCATCCTCATCCACATGAGCAACCCTAGCTTGACCCTCAGCTCTCCTATCTATCCTTCCTTGTCATTGAGGGAATTCAAAGGCACGATGACCTTCTTCATTGCAATGGAAATAGGTACCATGGAAGCCTCCTCTTCCTTTTCCACATCCTCTACCTCTTCTGCTTTGATTTTCAAAGTCTTGATCATGGGAGCGATTTAAACCCTCGTTCCTCTAGTTCTTGCTAGTACCCACATCTTCATTTTTCTTTTGGGTTTCATTTTGGCTTCCAGATGACATACTACTACCCCTTCCTCCTTGACCATGCCCTCTTTGTCTCCCTTGAAACCTTTTATTTAGCTTCTCTTCAACTTGTAGGGAAAACTGGTATGCCTCCTCAACACTGGTCATTCTTACTAGACTTAATTCCTCCTGGATGCTAGGTCGCAACCCACTGATATAATGAGAAACCTTCTCCTTATTTGCTTCAGCATGCCCCACTCTAATCAGAAGTCAATAAAACTCCTCTGTATATTCCTAGAATGATTTTCTTGCTTGCTTTAACCCATGCATCTTCTTAAACAAATCAAGCTCGTAGTCAATAGGAATGAACTGCTTCTTTACTTTGTCCACCATGCGATCCCACCTTGTGATCTTCTCCTTTCCTCTTCTATTTCTTTCCAATTGAACCTATTGCCACCAAATTTTGGCATGTACTTTCAATTTTTCCTTTGCAAACTTAACCCTATATGGATCCCTGATATCCTCATACTCAAAGTACTCTTCTAGTTCATTGATCCAGTCGATCAACTCATCTGATTTCAGAGTTCTTGAAAATACACCCACATCAATTGTAGGTCTTTTCCCAAACTTAGTAATGGTCCTAAAAAGCCTCTTCTCTACCTAATTCAAAACTTCCCCTTCTAGTCCAATTTCTTCTTCTTCATTTTCGTCCTCACTTTCGTTACTTGCAGTAACATTTGTTCCTCTATGGAGCTCCTCTTGCAATGCTTGTACCTGCCTTTGGAGGGCTCTAACCTGCTTAGGATTAATAGCTCTGGGCCATCCACCATGCTCTCTTCATGGAGGCATCTTGTTACTTCAAACCCACAACCACACAGTCCTGGTGCAAACTGCCTCATAGTCGGCGCTCTATCTACACACTCAGGAAAACTATACTCTGATGCCACTTGATGGGGTCAAGCCAAATAACAGAATGGACACAACACGAAAGGGGAAAATTTTATTAACTATGTAAATATGCTAATATATTTAGTACAGAGAAAATAGACTTCAAAACATGCCCTAAGGGCTTACAATAGTATAAATTTGGAGATAAATTCTTCTCCTGGTACCTTCTCTCAAACTCCACTCTGAACTGCCTTTTAGAATGCAAGAAATGTTCTTAAATAGACCCTGAAGGGTTAAAGATTAGGAATATATTTTAGAAAGTGCTATTTGGCATCCACTAACCAAATAGAAGGCTCCAGAAGTCACATTAGAAGTCGACACAAAATTAGAAGAATCTAGAAACAGTAACTGAACTTTTGAGAGGCATAACTTTTGAACCGTAGCTCTGATTGACGAACTGTTTACATTTTTGAAAAGATCTCAAAGTACTCTATAGCTATATGAACCAAATTTTCTCATCCCCCATTTTTTGGCCCTATTTGAGGTCATTTAATATTGCTAACCTAACTTTGAAGCATTCTTAGGATGTCTCCAGAAATTGAAAAACTGCGATAACTTTCAAACTGTGGGGCCTTTTGACCTGATTCTTTTTCTGGAATGCTCTAAATTACAATGAAAATCTTCCAACCAATTTACACCTTCTATTTCACCAAAATGAATGGCTCAATCACATACTCCTATTTTTTTGGCATTTACATGTATCCCAAGGTGATTAAAAACTCTAACCCATAACTCTAATAGTGGAACTGTGAGAGTTGGAACCTTTATTTGACCCAAATGGGTATCCAAAAATGAAAACACATGAAATATAAACTAAGTTTAAGTATAGTTTTTTTGGGTGACACAGGATTTCCCTTATACCTCTGGATGCTCCTGCATCATGATTGATATTATTGCATCCTCTTTGAACTATTCTAAATTTGATGAAGTTAAATATTGTCTTACTACATTTGACATGTGGGAAAAGCTAAAAAAAGTCTTTGGAGGTGAAAAAAATGTGAAAAGAGCTAAGGTAGAAATTTTGAGAGAAAATTTGATCAATTGAAAATGAAAGAAGGTGACAAAATCACCCAATACAATGAAATGGTCAAAGAAAGTGTAAGTGTGATCAAATCTATAGGAGGTAAAATTTATAATGAGATAGTAATTAGAAAGGTATTAAGAACTCTTCTTCATGTTTTTGCAATTAGAGTTTCAACTATTCAAGAGATGAGATGTAATCCAACACATGACTTAACTCTAGATACTCTAGTGGGAAGATTGACTGCTTTTGAGTTGGATAACTTTAATAATTATACTCCTAAAAATCTTGAATCTTCATTCAAAGAAAAACTAACCATTGGTAGAAAAGGAGGAAACTCAAAAGGCAAAAAAGTTGATAGTGAATAAGAAGATGATTTAGATGAGGATCTTGAAGTCATTGAAGCTCTCCTAGAAAAAAGCAAAACAAGAGGAAAAGGTAGAGTAAAGATTCCATTGATTTATTTCTCATGTGAAGAAGTTGGTCACATAGTTGCAAGGTTTCAGAACAAGGAAGATAAAGATGAAAAGAAGTTCAACAAGTTCAAAGGCAAGAAAGACTTAAAAAGTTACAAGGACTACAAATGCAAAGGTAAGAAATCCTGTTACATTGCAAAAGATTCTGATAATGATGAAGATAAAGATGATGTAGTTTATATTGTTGTTAAATATGAATCTAATGATGAGGAAAATTAAAAGATGGCACTTATCTCTCATGTTAGAAAAAATGATACATGGAGCATAGATAGTGGTTGTTCTCATCATATGACTAGTGATAAAACTAAGTTTGAACATTTGGAACACTATGATGATGGAAGTGTTAGATTTGGAAATAATAAACCATGTTATGTAAAGGGAAAAGGAATCATAACATTAACTAATGAAATCAAATGTGAGAATGCATATTGGTTTGAAGGATTGAGACATAATCTACTTAGTGTAGCACAATTGAACAATATAGTATACAATGTTGAATTCTTGAATAACAAAGCCAAACTATTGGATAGAAGAGGAGAACTAGTTGGAGCTGGAAATTAGAAAAATGGAATTTTGTTTCACCTAGATCTCAATGAAAGTTCTTGTTTGTTATCTCAAGTAGAAGAAATTTGGCTGTGGCATAAAAGAATGTGTCATGTTAAATTCGATAACTTGATCACCATAAGCAATAACAACAAAGTGAGAGACATATATTATTTGAAGAAACGTGAGGTGGGTATTTGGAAATAATGTCAAATTGGCAAAATGAGTAAAAGAAGTTTCAAAAGAAAGTCCTTCAATTCTGAAGAAATTTTGGAACTAGTTCACACAGACCTTTGTGGGCAAATTGGTGTAGAAAGCTATTGTGGAGATATATATTTCATTTTATTTGTTGATGATTATTCTAGAATGACAATTGTAATTTTTTTGAAGGATAAGTTTGATGGTTTTCAAAATTTCAAATGGTATCTAGCTCTAGTTGAGAAAGAAATAGGGAAGAATATGAAATGTCTGAGATCAAATAGAGGAGGAGAATTCATCTCAAATGAATTCAATGAGTTTTTTAATGAAAGAGGAATCAAAAGATAGGTATCAACACTCAGAACTCCAGAGTAGAATTGAATAGAAGAGAGAAGGAATATATCTGTCATGGAATGTGCAAGAACACTATTGAAAGAGAAGAATGTTGCACCAAAATACTAGAGAGAAGCAATCAGCACAACAGTTCACACACTAAAATGAGTTCAATTAAAGAAAGGTACAATCAAAACACCTTATAAATTATGGTATGGGTATAAGCCTACTATTTGTTATCTTAGATTATTTGGAAGCAAATGTTATATCTTAAAAGATGTAAGGAAAGGAAATTGTGATGCAAAAAGTGATGAAGGAATATTCCTAGGTTACTCCAATAAAAGCAAGGCATACAAATGTCTGAATCTTACTACTCAAAAAGTCATAGAAAGTGAACATGTGAAAATTTATGAGCTTCTAGAAAGAAGTGAAGAAAAAAGAAGTAAAGAGCCTGAAGATTACATAAGGTTTTTCTATTATGAAGAGGAACCTTAAACTTTACCTCAAAAGGTTAAAGCTAATCAACAATTTAGTGCACCTAGCAATTCACTGGCAGTTCAACTCGAGTCATAGACAAAGTCACCTAAGTCACAGTTAGTGATCACAATGACTATATATAAATAAGAAAAAGGCCTAGTCTATATATTTAAGAATTAATTAGCATAATTTTCATTATATTAATCTAGTGTAAAGGCCTAATATACAAATCAATTGTTGTAGTAATGAGAAGAATGAGTGAGTTTGGGTAGACAATGATTAAGTATGGTTCATTTACATGGCTGTTACTAATGTTGATAGATTTTTGCATTAAAGTCAACCTACTTAGCCCCATGAAGTACATCCTAAGTTACAAGCAATAAAATCCAAGTTACAATTAGATCAGCCAAAGGAGATCAAGCAAAAAGATGAAAATCTTGGAGAACCAAGTGAACCAAGTTTAGAATCAAGTAAGAAAGATCCAAGGCTTGTAAAATATATTAGAAGGCATCATACACCTAATCAAATAATTAGAGGAAAGATAGAAGGTATATTGACAAGGAATAAATTAAAAGTTACATGTTTACTTAGTGAATTTGAGCCTAGATCTATAAAAGATGCTTTAGAAAATGAAAGTTGGATAGAAGCTAGGAATGAAGAGATTGAGAAAATAGAAAAGAATAAAACCTAGACTCTTGTTCCTAGACCCAATGATAAAAATGTGATTGGTAAAAAATGGTTATTCAGAAATAAAATGAATGAGAAAGGAGAAGTGACAAGAAACAAGGAAAGACTTGTATGCAAAGATTATGCTCAAGAAGAAGGTATTGATTATGGGGAAACATTTTCCCCTATTGCAAGACTTGAAGGAGTTGGATCACTTCTAGCTTATGCAACACAAAAGGGATTCAAAATATATTAGATGGATGTCAAATCATCTTTTTTGAATGGATTCTTAGAAGAAGTTTACATTGAACTGCCTGAAGGTTTCATAGATCCAATCCAAAGAAACATGGTATGTAAACTTCATAAAGCCTTATATGAATTAAAGCAAGCTCCTAGAGCATAGTATGAAAGACTTTATGATATCTAGAAAAAATTGGTTTTGAGAAGACAAATAATAATAGAAAATTGTATATCAAGGAAGGACCATAGGACACGATATTGCTTGCAAAAATATTTGTAGATGATATCTTATTTATAGGACATGATAACTCATTTAAATCATTCTCTAAATAAATGAGGAAAGAAATTGAAATGTCTATGTTTGGATAAATCAATTTTTTTGTGGGTCTACAAGTTAATCAAATGAAGGATGAGATATTCATCACTCAATCAAAATACATCAGGGAAACATTGAAAGTATTTGGAATGGAATATTCTAAACCATTTGGTACACCTATGTCTACAAGACATAAGCTCTCAAAGAATAATGATTCAAAGGAGGTAAACCAAACTACTTATAGATCAATGATTGGGAAGCTTCAATATGTGGTTCACACAAGACCTGATATTGCATTAGTAGTTGGCATAGTTGCAAGATTTTCTATTAATCTTAAAGAAAATAACATGATGGCAGTCAAGAGGGTTTTGAGATATCTAAAAGGAACTAAAGACTATGAGTTATGGTATAAGAAAGGAGGAAATCTTGAGTTAAGAGCCTTTATTGATGTAGATTGGGTAGGAATTATTGATGACATAAAATGTACTAGTGTAGGAGAATTCTTTCTTGGAAAGAGGCTAGTGTCATTGACAAGCAAGAAATAGAATTGTATTTCTCAATCCATAGCAAAAGAAGAGTATGGTGTTGTAGTAGTTAACTATTCTAATATAATGTGGATCAAGAAATGATGTTAGGAATGAAGGAAGAAATCAAGGAACCAGTGGTTATCTATTGTGATAACACAAGTGCAATCAAAATATGCAAAAATCTAGTGATGCACTTAAAGACAAAACACATTGCAATCAACATGGAAGATTTTGAAAAGTTTAGTATTAATGAGATTGATGAAAAGTCTTAATGATGGAGTACATAGCTAAGAGGGAGAAAATGATAGAAGAGAAGTGACAAGAATGTAGCAAATACAAACCCTAGTAGAGTCTTAGAGGGAGCTAGTATGGATGAGAATTAGAATGAAACTAAAGATATTATATAATTACTCATACTTTTATCAGCTTATGTTGAAATGTTGTGTTACTATCAATGCTAAAGAGGGAGTTTTTCTAGAAATAATTATTCAATTGTACGTTGTCATTGATGTTTACACAAATTTCCATATTAACCAATCAATATTGACTTTGCAGTATTGACCTTGTATATCGTAGTATTAACTGAGTAGTTGGGTTATGAAGACTTTCTAGTATTAATCAAGTAGTTGTTTAATGAGGGTACCTTCTTGTAGTATTGACTATTTGGTTAGGCATCAAAGGAGATATGTATTAACTAAGCATTTTGATATCAAAGGAGATACGTATTTACTGAGTGGTTGGGCAATAAAGAAGTCATAGTGTTAACTGAGTGTTCAGATCTAGTGTTGACCAAGTGATAACAGATTGTAATTGTCAAATATTTTATTATTTGAGGTTGATTAATTAGATTTTTATTGATGTTTTGAAAGGGTATTCAAGCCAAATTTTCCTAGCTTATGATATATAAGAAAGTTCAAGTTGTGAGGATAAATAGTATCAAGAAGAATATGAAAAAGATGGATATATGAATGAAGGCAAAAGGAAGAGCAAAAAAGTGTGAAAGATAAATTAAAAAGAAGTATATGATCATGAAAGATCTAGAGGTCAAGCTAGAACAAAGATCCAAATCTGCAAAGATAGTTGCATCATAAATTAGGTCAATTTGATTTTTCTCTCTAACCATTGTAATACTAAAGAAATCTCTTAACAGAGTTGACTTAACAATCATTTTGGAAATCCTTTAACAAGGTGACATTTCATGGTTGAAGTGTTTGAAGACCTTTAAACAAGTCACTCCTAATAGGGTGATCTAAATCCTCTAACAAGTTCATTCTTTAAAGTATATTTTTTAACCTTTAATAGGGTTAGCTCCTAATAGGGCTCACTTTAGAAGAGTGAAAATTATTGTGACTAGTTACAAGGTGGTTTTTCCCAAATTGAGTTTCCATGTTAAATCTTGGTGTCATCTATGTTCATGTTATTTACTTATGCTTTATGTTTTTTCAACTAAGTTACTAAAGGATAAAATAATTTAATAAATCTTAAGATTGCTTTGTTAACCGAGCATCAGTTATATTCTAGTGTTAACCAAGCTATTCAAATTTGCATGTTCAGTGAAAGTTTTTATTGGCATTGAAGGGACAAGGGTTTGTTTTTGTGGTAACTAATTCACCCCTCCCTTTTTAGTTACTCCTCTTACATTTCCAACATATCCCAACTGGAAGGTAACTATGATTCCTTCCCCCCCTCAACCATATTATGCACATCAAACAAAATTATAATACACACACACACACACACACCATACACATGCAAGTATGGGGTAAGTATAATAGTAAATATTGAATATAAATAACATAATATTATAACATTTACATCTCATCACCATAAGGACATAATAAACATCTTCTGAAAATACATCATATAACATCATCTTGAAAGTAATTTCATCAACTAACTACAAGAAATTAAAGCACCATCATTACAAATAGGCTATAATTAATACCAAAAAAATTAATTACTCAACATATCAAAATATTGCATTTCAAATATCAATTAAGGGCTTATACATCCCATCAAAGATTCATATGGGAATTCTACAATGATAGAAAAACATGGGTATTACAATTCATATCTCCACTAGAAACCACTCCAAAATGGCTAAAACAAGTAGTATAGACCTAAAAGAGGACGTGCATCATGACCCCAAGTGAGGGAATGTTAGTCCTCACTAATGTCATTTAGTCAATAGTGCCTCCTCCAGAAGATGCTCATTAGTTAACTTTTATCACAAGGGATAGGAGATATAATTTGGTGGCCCATGTAGCTATTCCACCACTACATGTCGATCCATAAAATATAGCTCCCTGGGACTACCAAATATAGGAGATTGAATTGAGGAAGGCCATGAAGGATACAACCAATTTTTTTATGATCATGTGTTTGTAGAAGGTATTCTATCAATTGGATTAGGATGAACAAGAGATCCAAATTTTGAGGAAACAAAATGAGATTTTGTAGGAGTTTGTAAAAGAGGTAGTAGGTCCCATTAGCTCTACTAACTCTAAGATAACATTAAAGGTTTCCCTCAAAAAATGAGCTCAGGCCCCTCCACCAAGTGATTCATTTTTTGGATGCTTGCAAAAGATGATGTCAACTAAAATAGCTCTTGTTACTTCTATTACTAACCTGTTTCTTCTCTCTATAATGCCATTTTGTTCAAGGATTCTAGGAGCTAAAAGTTGTCTTTTGATTCCATTAGCTTCACAAAATATATTAAACTCATTTGAACTAAATTCTCCTCCTCTATCTAATCTTAAACATTTAATCTTCATACCTGATTCATTCTCAACTCTATTCTTGAATATCTTGAACTTGTCAAATGCCTTAGATTTTTCTTTAAGAAATGCAACCCACATCATTCTAGAAAAGTCATCAAAAATAATCATAAAGTACCTTTCACCATAGAATCCTATAGTCTTTGTAGGAACATTAAGATCTATGTGTACAATCTTCAACTTTTCTATAGTAGTAAACTTATTGCTTGGAAAAGGAGCTTCGTTATGCTTTACTAATACACACTCTTTGCAAATTGTGTTAGTAGGCTTTACAATCTTAGAAAAATCTTTGAATGCAAACATATTACAAGTTTTCATATTTTTTTCAAAGTTGATATGAAAAAATCTCTTATGTCATAACCAACTATCATCTACCTTTGCAACCAAACATGTCATTTTAGTGGGATTCAGTTGAAATACACTACCTCTAGATCTAGTTCCTTTTCCAACTACCTTTCCATCTTTTTCTCTGACCATGCATGCCTTCTTTGTAAATTGCAGCTGATAACCTTTAGCCACTAGTTGTCAAACACTCAAAAGATTGTGTTCCAAACCATCAAAAGAATATACATCCTCAATGTTAGTCTTACCATCAAGACTTATAGATCCAATACATTTAACATGGAAAGCTGCATTATTTCCAACTCCAACAATGCCTCCATCATAACTTTTGAAATTAACAAAATTGTTCATATAACTAGTCATATGATGTGAACAACCATTATCAGTTATCTAATCAGATTTCTTTTCAACCTGTGATATCAATGCCATTTTCTCAGGGCTTTATTCTTTAATAGCCACAAATCCTATTTCATCATCACTGACACTTACTGCTTGTTCATTAGATTCATCTTCTTCATTGGCATACAAATAATCTCTATCTCTTCTAAATTTTAACTTTCCTCTATATTTTTTCTCTCTTTTAGGATACTTAGATGCATAATGACCAAACTCATTACAAGTCCAACATTTAAAGATTTCTTATCATCTTTTTCTCTTCTCACAAGAAGAGCTAATCCTTCTTCTATCTTTCTGCCCTCATCAAATTTTCTACTACTAGAAAAATCTCCTCTAGCACTTGTGCTCCTTGACTAATTAGGTTGAATGTTTAGGGCACTAAAAGTTGTCTATGTTCTACACAATTCTCCAAACTATCTAAGCTCATTCTCAACTATTTCAAGTCTCCCAAGTAATGTTTGCTTGGTGAAATATTTGGCATAAGGGATCAACAATTATACCATTTGAGTTGCCTAGTTAAATAATGGTGTTAAACTCTTCATATCTTCCAAATCACTTCATCATCTTCCTTGGATTCTCCTTGAGATATGATACACGCAACAATTTCTGATATTTTGCTTACATATGTTCTTATAGATTCATCTTCCATCATTTTAGCATCTTGAAGTGCACAAATCCAATTTTGAAGCCTAATTTTCTTAGAATTTACTTCACCTTCGAAACTATTTTCCAAAGCTTTCCAAATCTTATGAGAAGTATCAAGCGTTTTTACTTAGTTGTACTCTACTTTAGGAAGTGTAGACAATAGTGCTTCTCTAGCTCTCATGATGCACATGAGAAGTTCTCTCTCATCCTCAATACAAGTTTCCAACTCATTTTCAGCACTAATTGTCTTTTTTTATTTTATCAAGATCCAATTATCCTGGACCCATAGACGACAGATGTGTCTTCATCTTTTTCTTCTAGTTTTCATAATTTGTTCCATCAAACTTTAGACTATCCTTTATGAATATGTTAGTCATAGATCTCCCAAAGTTTTTAAACTTTTTCTTCAAGGACCTACTACTCTAATACCAATTTTTAGAAATAATAGTCCACCATATAAGTTGGGGGGGTGTGGGGGTGCAGGGTGGGGGGGTGAATCTGTTATCCAACTAAAACATTTATCGACATTAATTAATCTTAACCATGCAACCAAAGTAAACAACAACCATAACAAGATGCACATACACAATTAAACCAAATTTGTTAACTAGGGAAACCCTTGATTAGAGGGAAAACCCAAGTGGGAATGATGCCCACAAAGATATATTGATATATATATATTCTTTGTTAGAGGAAAAACCTTGTTAGGAGTCTATAAACACTACTAGTAGATAAGAGTCCCTATTAGGAGACTTTGAATCCTTGCTAGAAGATTCCAACCCTATTAGGAGTTGTAGAAGGTAGAAGGACCCACTGTCCAAATAGCTTCCAGATCAAGACCACTAAACTTCACTATCCAACTGATCCCTCAGCTATTCCTTGTAGAATAATTGTTCATATTGTACTTTATCCTCTTTCCTCTATCCTGTCAACTGGACCAATCATTGTGAATTTCTTTTATGGATTTCATGTTCATGAATAGAGATAGAGCCAATAGTTTTATTATTTTTAAATTATCATGTGATCATTTAGTTTATGGGGTTATCATATATAGTAGTGAAATTCCTCTATTGTAACAAATTGGAGAAGGGATCATCCTATAGTTTTTGCATAGTAATTTGACTCATGTGCATACACTTTATGTAGCTACACAATTTTATGAGTTGTGAAAAATCATACACCTCTTATTAGTTCCCTTGATGATTACATCAGTAGAGTTCCAAACATGTTGCTCCTAATTTCATTGGTTTCCTACTTGATCCCTTCAAAATTTTAATTTGCAAATGTGTTGCTAATTTAATTTGAAAATTGGCAGTGACTAGGGGCATAATGTAGAGAAGAGAAGCTAGGATCAAAGCCAATAGCACTTCAATGTCTAGGAACACAATGTTGACCAAGAGGATAGAATCACCAAGGTTGAACAAAGAGTCCAAAGGATGGAGTTCTCCTTTCAAAACCTAGCTAATCAGGTGATCACCACTTTGAACACCCTAAATGAGAACATTAACAAACTGGGTGAATCATTGATGAGTGCTAGATTTGGTGGGGAAATGATGGAGAAGGCTAGCTTGGACATTGGGCAAGTTGAGGATGATCTGAAAGAAACCAAGCACTAAGTAGATGCTCAGAACCAGGACTAGGAGGATGCGAACGTTACGAAGACCAAAGAATTTGTAGAGATCCTATAGGTTCTTGATAGAGAGAACTAATAGTTGGTCCTTCTTTGTTGTCTTATATTTTCTTTGTGTAGTTGGTTTTCTAGTGTAGCAAGTTTTTTGTTTCTTGGCCAAGGGCCTGTTGTTTAGGTTTGGCTTTTGATAAGTAGTTTCTATGTAGCTGGACTTTTCTTAGTATTTCTATTGTAAATATGTTGTAAAAACTTTTGGGATTCAAGATCCCTATAGAACTTGTTTTACTTAATCAAAAACTTATGTCCTTTTAGAGATTTTATTTTCAATAATTTACCTTAATTTCTTGTTGCCTCATCTCTGTAAAAAAAAATTCAAATACTTGGTTAGAATTGGAATTCATATACTTGCATTTTTAGAAAATTTGTATTCATCATAAAATCTAAAAATACAAATAAATATTGGTTTTTGTTCACATTTTTCCAAGATTTGTAGGCTTAAATATACTAACAAAGGCCTCCTTATAAATAGAAAAATTACTCTTCAATTGAGCTATCCATCTAGTTAAAAAACATCCTTCTGAAACCTTGGAGTTAGTTGATCAACTTTTCATGAGAGATATTTCTAAGAATTGATGTATTTTTCATCATGCAAAACAACTACTCAGTAGAAGTGGCACTAGGAGGAGGGAAACCAAAGCCTAAAACTAGAAAATTTTAATCCACCATCTCTATTTTAGTGAGTTTTAAAGTCCTCGCTCAGCAAATGTGATTTTTTGGAACTTAAAATTTTTTGTAAGCCTCACAGTGATAATGAGATCCCCAAACACCATATGTTCTTACCATACACTCAACTTCCTTCTACCTCATAGCCCACCACCTCTCCTCTCTACATACCATTTCAATCAACGCTCACCAACAAAAAATTCATCCACCACCACCCATATCAATGGCTTCATTTTCTAACTCTCATGAATTGTCGATCAACTTACAAGGTTATCTCCATGAACATCCTATAAGTCCTAATAATTTATTCCCAAAGTTAATCTACGAAGAAATGCATATAGTAGAGGACCATATTAAATTATTTAAAGAAATAAGCAATAAGAAGAAAATTTGACATAAGGATGTACTCCTCCATTTTTTCCCTTACACTTAAGGAGAAATTGCATTCAATTTCAATGTGAACTTAATGTTAGCATCTATCATAAACTAGGAAATTTTCAAAAAAATGTTCTTGGAGAGTGTTCATCAATATAGATATTGTACACCACCATTTGTTGTCCATCAAGAGGGACCCCTTGGAGACTATCTCCTAGTTATATCACTATTTCCAAATGATCATGTACCAAAGGTTTAGATCCCCTTATAGAGTACCTCTCAGAGTTATAATACAAACATACTTGAATCTCATGAATTAGCTCATGTCTATTTTCTTGAGAAGGCTTCCTATCGCAAACATAATGTAATGTTCCCATTATTTAGGGTTAGATTGGGACAATAATACCTACAAAATAAATGTCACAACCATAATAATAAAAAATTTAACTATACTATTCTATCCTATATCTTAACCCAACCCTAAAGACATCTCTAGATCAGGTTTCCTAACCCTTAGTTATTCAACTGTCTTCTCTAGAGTATGCCCCTTAAGGTCCACATTTGCATATGTTGACAATAGAAAAATATTCTTGTCATTTCTCATCTAAATATTCATGTAGGGTTACTCATCTCTCACACTGGCATGATAGCCATTTATATGAGGATCTCACTTCCTACATTAGCATTATGAGGTTTCATTTATTACTCATCTAGCCATTCATATAGGGTTACTCATCTCATGCAATGGTATGATAGTCATTCATACAAAGATCTCACTTCTTGTACTAGCACTACAAATAGTTGACAATTTACTTCATTAGAAAATATATTGAATTTTTTGTACAAATTAACTAGCTTCAATTTATAAATACCTTTTTAAATAGCTATAACCTTATCAGATATTTCAATAACATAGTTGTAAATTATTGGGGCAACTAAGGGAAATCTTGGGCTAGCTAGGTGTGGGGGAGTGATAAGGAATCATCATGGTTAGTTATTGTAGTAGTGGATCCCCCTTGGAAATATAGATTAACCATTTGGTTGAGGCAATGACTACTCTCTCAATAACTAAATTGGCTAAAGACCAGGTAATATTTAAATTATTGTTAGAAGAAGACTCTACGAATATAGTCAATTGTTTAAATGGTGTTTTTAAGCCATCTTGGAACATTAAAAATATAAATAAGGAAATTATGGATATCCTAAACCTTATCAAGAGCTATCATATAACCCATGAATATTGTAAGTCTAATATGGTGGCTGATGCCATTGCTAATGTGGCAATTAGGTGTCAACACAAAATGACCTAGCAGGGTGATGATAGCCTACTAATGAATGTCATATCCTACATTGATTATTATATAATCAATAGAAATGAAGGAGCAATTATTAGTAAGAATGGACACATTTAAAAGTGATGTTTTGTTGATTTTGAGATGTAAGGAAGACACTTGTGTTAATGACCCCACCATTTCTTCTCATGCTTTCTAGGTTATTTTGAGCATCATTCTCATTCATCTTTCTCTACTCTATTTTGTGAGATTTTTACGTGATTTCACTCTTTCATCCAATAATTATAGTAAGGCCATGTGAGGAACAAGTAGGTGAGGTGAACCATCAAACTACAAAAAATGGAAGAGTCAAACAAAGGTGTGGGAAATTTTGGAGAGAGGAGGCCTTACCACTTCCATGGTGAGACTTCATGGAGGCAATCCAAATATCGTACTAGTATGTTTCTGGATTCGATTGTGTTAAGATTTTTACCATCAACGTTTCGAATCACACTACGTGATCCATCATCAGGATGAAGAGCAAGAGAAGCACAAAAGTATATTGCAGATAATGGATGACTCAAGAAAGATATAAAGGGAATAGGCCAAGAGAGATAGCACACTCTCCGAGGTTGAAGAAAGAAAATAAATAAAATATAAATATAAATAAAATAAAAGAAACATTAAAAAAGGGGGGGGGGGGGGGAAAGGACCGAAGGACAAGGGGGTCAATAAGGGGAGACTCCCGAGGATAGATTAGAAGATAAATAAAGGCGACAAAGGAAAAAAGGGAAGAATGGTGAGAAAAGACACGGGAAGAGAAAAGAAAGGAAATAGAGGGAACCCCCAAATATGAAAAGACTAAGAGCGCGCCTCACAATTAGGACTCAATATGACGGGAATAAAAAGAAGAGAACAATCAGAATAACATAAGTAAGAGACAAGTAATGGTCGAGGAAGAAATACGCTCTAGCTGAAAACTATGTGACAAAATGTATAGAAGAGAGGCCAAACCAATAGGAGTGTGTAAGATTTATTGTGCCAAGGTGTGTGTTTGAATATTGAAAGGGTCGACTATATATATAAATAAACAATGCATTATTATATAACTATGAGTGTGTGCGAAAGAGTATGTGAAAGAGTATGTGTCTCTTCTTTTCTCGTGGGCTCTTGCTTTTAGCTTGGCTCTCTTTGACCATGTGGGGTAGTCTTTTTGAGGCGTCCTGGTCCTAATGGGCGTAGAGCAGCAGCCTTAGATCCTAGGGGTACACTTCTCATTCACCACCTTTCGGTGGGCTTGGGGCAGGGGTGTTCTACTGGGGTCTTAGTCTCTTTTGTTGGTGTTCCCTTCTGGCTTGTTTCTTTCTTTTCTTGTCCTCCTCGTCTCTCCTTTCCTCATCCTTGTCCCTTTGTGGTGGTCCTTTTTCAGCTTGGGTTTTCTTGTCTTTAGTGGCGTTCACTTGCATATAAGCAGTCTTATATATATATCCACGTCTGCACATTTATTTCCTATTTCTTACCTAATTTATTTAGCTGATTCTTTTACTTTCGTAGATACCATATATATATATATATATATATATATATATATATATATATATCCACTCCCGCACATATTTATTCCTCATTTATATTTTTTAGTTGGTTTATTTATAATTTTTGCTTTATATTGATTCTTGTATATGTATATATATTCACATACTCTTTCGCACACACTCATAGTTATATAATAATGCATTGTTTATTTATATATATAGTCGACCCTTTCAATATTCAAACACACACCTTGGCACAATAAATCTTACACACTCCTATTGGTTTGGCCTCTCTTCTATACATTTTGTCACATAGTTTTCAGCTAGAGCGTATTTCTTCCTCGACCATTACTTGTCTCTTACTTATGTTATTCTGATTGTTCTCTTCTTTTTATTCCCGTCATATTGAGTCCTAATTGTGAGGCGCGCTCTTAGTCTTTTCATATTTGGGGGTTCCCTCTATTTCCTTTCTTTTCTCTTCCCGTGTCTTTTCTCACCATTCTTCCCTTTTTTCCTTTGTCGCCTTTATTTATCTTCTAATCTATCCTCGGGAGTCTCCCCTTATTGACCCCCTTGTCCTTCGGTCCTTTCCCCCCCCCCCTTTTTAATGTTTCTTTTATTTTATTTATATTTATATTTTATTTATTTTCTTTCTTCAACCTCGGAGAGTGTGCTATCTCTCTTGGCCTATTCCCTTTATATCTTTCTTGAGTCATCCATTATCTGCAATATACTTTTGTGCTTCTCTTGCTCTTCATCCTGATGATGGATCACGTAGTGTGATTCGAAACGTTGATGGTAAAAATCTTAACACAATCGAATCCAGAAACATACTAGTACAATATAATGGATTGTGGAAATTTGTTCTCTTTAATCCAAATATCACCAATTTTTTTTTTTATAAGTGGAATGTTGGCTCTGTGAACTTAGATGATAGGAAAATCACAATAATTGAGGAGCTTATATATAGGGTGATGGGAATTCTGATGGTTGGCAGAAAGTTTTACAGAGATTAAATTTTTTTGGATGCGGTCATTGATGACTTTCCTAAGGATCTAGGTGAGGGTGAGGCTTTGGTGAAGCAAGAAGGTAAGACATATTTCTAGCCTGAATGCATCAAAAAGTTATGGCACTTTGTCCTATGGGTTATTATTTACTAGGTGACTTTGGATGGTAGATTTTCAAGGATATGATTGCACTATTTTGTTCCTTTGAATCATTTTAGGAAAAACATTAAGGTTTCAATTCTATTTTATCTCTAATCTTCTATGACAACTAGTATTAATAGGGTTAGGGAGAAAACTCTAGCTAACCCTCTGCTCCATGAGGGCTTAATTTTGCTCATTTATGAGCATGTTGAAGCCCATTCCATCATAAAATTACCTGAGGTGAGAAAAATGAAGAATGTGGATGAGACTAAGTCAAAGGAATCTCAGGGTCTTTTTGATACTTAAGATAGTGAAGGCTTGCATTTAGAGGATAAGGAGATTGTACCAAAGGCTAAGGGGTAGGGTAAAGGTTTTTTCTACAAAACCGGTGAAATCTTTGAAGAAGAGTGTGTTTAATGGGAAAAAGAAAAAAATAAAAAAAAGGTATGGATAAGAATTTATATGAAGAGGAGTCTATGGATACTGATGAGGATGTTGGATACAACAAAAAAAGGCAAGGTAGGGGTAGAATGGAAGAGAAAAGATATGCAAACTACTAGGACCCCTTTGCCCAAGAAACAAGCCAAGGTTGTCATTTTTTTGGATGAGTATGAGGAGGAAAAGGATGAAATGGAGACAGATGTTCAAGAAGAGGGTACCAACAAAACTACTAAGCTAACCAAGAAGAAATAGAAAATTAGTAAAGGTGAGATGGAAGGTGAGTGGAGTTTGAATTCCTTACTAGATTTCATTAAAGATTAGTATAGGGATGCTTCCACTCTAGAGGAATGGGATATTGTTTTGGTGCCCACCTAGATTATAAATACCAACTCTTTTTATGAGACCCCTACACCCTTGAAATGTAGGAAAATGGCATGGAAAAATATGAATATGGATATAGTGAGGTTGAGGATTTTGAGGGAGAAGATTGACCTAAAGGTCGGAGAGGCTAAAATAGTTAAAGTGGATCTAAAAGCCCTCATTGATCCTTCTTTGATCATTCTCAATGACAATAGCAAGGAGGAGGATATGGATTTACTAAACAATGTCAGGAACAATCTTTTGAATAACTTTAGGTCCATCAAGTGGATTTTTCATCAAGTCATTGACTTGAAGGGTAGGATGCAGACTATGGAAGGGAGAATTGATGGTGATAAGATTTAGGATGTTACAAAGTCAGAGAAACCTCCTATGGGTTCTCTAATTAATGTGGATACTTTCTACAAGCTAGAGGCCTAGGTGTTGGAGTTGGACAATAAAGTGAATGGTATTGAGAGCACCCTCAGGAATATAGTGGATCAAAGCTATAAAATCCTCAAAACATCCTATGAGCATGTCAAAATTCTCATTAATAAGTTGGAAGGTAGTCTAGGGGAGAAAGTCATTATTATTGTTGTTGAAGATAAATGTGTTGTTTCTAATAATAAGGAAGGGATAGGGAAGAGGAAAAGGGACAAAACTAGGAAAATTAATGTTGGGGCCTCTTTAGATATTAGCCAAATTAAAGAAGTAGCTATGAAGATGGACCGGCTAGAGGAGCAGGTAGCTGAGTTGATTAAGAAACTAGATTAAGTCCCATTTGTGGTCCCTCCTCCTTTTCCCTTTGTGTCTTTGCATTGTTGTCTTTTGTTAGTTTTGTTGTCCTTTTGTAGCTAGATTTTCTTGGGTGTTGGCTCTAATTATTTTTTATATGATGTATCTCTTGACTTAATGTTATATGTTTAGTATCTTTTGTATAGGGTTTCAAGACCCCTTCAAAACCTATTTTCCTAATTAAAAATACAATTTTAAATTTTATATGTATATAACTACTATTATTAATATATCTATATATAATATTCCACACCATATTCCTTAATCAATTATCATATTCTCTAATTATTGTAATAGTAAATTATAATCCAACATGATTGAATCTTTTCATTTTAATATACAAATGAAATAATACTTAACATAATCTATATGCTTTTAGCATTTAAAAGAAACATACCTTTTCTTACCTTCAGTGAGGCCATTGATAACTATCTTTTCCTATCATTTCCTTGCTTAAGGTTTCAAAATTTTGACTTAATTCCTTTGAAAGATGTGAATTACATTCCTCTCTTAATTAATACTCATAAAAATCTTATTTTTATCATCCCTTTCTTATTTATTTATTTATTTATCTAAGTTCCTTATACTCTCCTATGAAAAATAATGTATTTGTCATTTCTTCATTCATTAGACAATATATACTCACACTAATCAATGGAAAGTTGTATTGCCTATATGGGTTGTGCTATTAGTATTATATAGTTTATTGGTTGGTATTTAGTATTCATACAAATTACATTTTTAATATATATATTGGATAGAATTATTTATTGATTCATTAATGGAATTATTATATATAGATTTATAATAATATTTAAAGATTTTGATAGAATACAATTAACACACACACACACACACACACACACACACACACACACACACACACACATTATCAAATAACTTGATTGTGTGTTTATTTTAATTAAATGAATTTATGTATTTGAAGAATGAAATAAAAATTAATTCATTTACAAAATCTTCATTATATTTTTCCTATGATTGTGTACATAATATGGATTACATATTATTATCTTTGTCCTTCTCTATTTTCCTTCTTATTGTATCCTAATCTTTAGAGACATATTATTTTATTATTTATTAATTTATTAATTTTGTGATGTAGCAACATCCAGGGTTGCCTTGCTTCCTGCTCAATTTGTTCATTCTACCTGTTGTTGAGCTGTCATTTTGCACAATGCTTAACGACAGGAATCCTTTCAATTTCCTTAGAGATTGAAAAACTAATTTGAGGATCAACTCCAATGTTCCAAGTGATCTTGTGACCTACTAGAATCCACTCAATTGAAGATAAATGTGAATGTTCACAAGGAGGCCTTTGCTGGTTCTAAACAAATTGGATAAGATTTTGAACCTACTTGTTGTCTCAAAAGAATAACCACAAAAGAAAGAAATATATTTTTCTATTTTTCTATTTTATGATGAATGCAATCTAAAAATGCAACTATATGAATTCCTAACTTAACTAAGGGGTTAGTAAAGAAAATAAAAAAAATATAGGGTAACAAGAAGCTTAAGAAAATAACATGAAAAGTAAATCCTAATGGACATAAACAACAAAAACAACATGTCTGCGAATTAAGATTTCGTAAAGATTGGTAGGTAACCAATGAAAATAGGAGTAGTGCTTCCTTAATTCCACTAATTCAATCATCAATGAGAATTTAGTAACCATAAGATGTTTCACTTTTCATCAAATTGTAAGGCCATGGAAAGTGTACTCA
Organism: Cupressus sempervirens; assembly: GCA_028749045.1. Taxonomy (NCBI): domain Eukaryota; kingdom Viridiplantae; phylum Streptophyta; class Pinopsida; order Cupressales; family Cupressaceae; genus Cupressus; species Cupressus sempervirens. Next base: position 65,784,900 of record CM053788.1, read on the forward strand.
TGCAAGATGAAAAGCTATGTAGGAACAATATGATGATCTCTTCTCGAACTAAGTACGTCAAAGGAATTTGTAAACCCATAGAAAACACCAAAATTAAAATATTACACAACCAAAACAACATAATGAAACTACTATCTCAATTACATTCCATGAACATACATTCACAAAATATAACACATTTAAGCAAGAATCACTTCACTCTATATGAGAGCACCAACAACATATATTATTGCATCAAAATAATGGTGGCTCTGAATACATATAAAATTCTTGAATTTATAAGAAATATTCTCCTCAATTTGTTTTGAGAGTGAGAGAGATCTTTATGCAATTAGATGCTTCTAAATTAATAACAAATCCATTTATGTGCAACTGACTCCATCCATATTATATCATTAATTGGATGCATGAGCCTTTGCATGTCTTAAAAAAAAGAAAACATGAGAAAATAAGAAGAAGAAAGCCATGAGATGATATAGAAGTGTTTGGAAGTGCCAAAAATAGGAGCTCCATCTTCAATAGGTGTCTATGGAAAGCTCTAAATTTAGAACTGGAAATTAACTCATGGTGCACCTTTTAATTCTCAAAATTGCTAGAAAACCTCTAAAAAAGTTCACCTACACACCTAGCACACCTACGAACCTTGGAAGCAGGTTTCAAAAAATGCAAAATTTCACTAAGTGTCAAAATTGAAAGTCTAGTTTCTAGGTTTTGTTCCCCTTTATACCAGAGCTATGTCTATATATTTGCCCTTAAATTTCTCAATGATCTCAATGACTTGAGCTACATCTAGAAAATCTAAGGCTTCATATTTGTCTTTCACTTTCTGCTTATAGTTGCCCACCTTGATATGAGTCTCTGCAAAATCTATGAGTTTCACATCTAGTTCTAATAAGGCTTCTTCCATTCTAAATGCTTGCCTAATATCATCATCATTAGCAGCTTCCTCTAAATTTTTCTAGAATTTCTCAACTACTACCTCTACCTTTATTTATTTAACCCTTGTATCATCCTCAAAAATTTCTAAACATGCATTGCTATAATGTTTCTCTACCTCCAAAATGTGCTCTTGGGTTTGATCCTTGAGCTTATGAACCTCTACATGTAATGTTTCCATTACTTTATTTCCATTTGCAATTTTCTCTATCCAATCATCAATTTTATCTAACTCCTTAGTTGTATACACCTCCATCAACATTTGATACCTTTGTCCTTTGATTGACTATAATGCTTGCTAGTCTTTGTCCCAGGTATGTATTTCATCCATCAGACCAAAATCTTGATTCAAAATGGTGACTAGCCTATCCAAATTATCCTGCATAATGTGTAACAACTTTAGATTTCCTTGTATAATATGTACACCATTTTTCTCAAAACTCTCTCTCCACTATTGACAAGCTCTCAAAAATGGGTCTAATTGGCCCATACCTCTATCTCTTCTTTCTAGTGCTACATTCAAAGTCTCTTCAAGATTTGTTGGATCTAAGAGACCAACAAATTTTCTTAGATATCCTTTTAGGATCTCATTTTGTCTCTAATGTGTTATTAATTCTACCCCATCCTATTATAAGCTCTTGAATACTTCTTTAATTCCTATTGCAACCATCAGTTTAGTAGTATCCAAGGTAGGTTTCCGAAGCATGACCTCCCTAATTTGATAATCCCTTGGAGTCAATTCTTGAACATCTATTTATGGAGGGATACCCACATGAGAAAATAATTCTTAGTTTTGATCACTCATGATGAAGGCTAATGCCCACTCCTTTGGTGGTGACTCAGGTTTCCTTAGAACTTCAATCAATTCCATCCTATCCTCCTCTTCTATAGTGAATTGCTACCTCTTGTTTCTTATGATTCCTTTCTTAGCCATCTTGGAATATGCTCTACTAGGGATTTACCTTTTGAGGATGAAGGAGTTTTCTTAGCTGTACTCTTCCCCTTATCACTCCTCTTCAAAGTATTCTCCTTTTGTGAGAGATTCATACTAGGATTCTATGTAATTGTGGAATCTATAGTCCTCACCTCTATATCTTTGGAAGCTTGCTAAGGATACTCACATATTTGTCCTTCTTCTGACACTTCATTGGTGTATACTTGTTGTGCCTCTTCCTCTTATTCTACTTGGATTTGTCCTTCTTTGGTGTTTGGAGGAAGAGGGGTAGCCACTCCCTTATCTACACAACATGTGACTTGCACTAAGGATGATGGAGTTACCTTGACTCCTCATGACTCAAGTGGTGACTAAATCTAATCCTCCTGTTAAGGTTGATTGGTTGGAGTGTTTCTTATCTTGTCTCCCATCAATTCATTACCCACCAATATAAAATCAAAATCTAACATCTTAAAGGCATCAATCCCCTCAACACCCTACACATCTATCCATTGTTGCACTTCATCCTCAGAGGTTGTAGATTGAATATCCTACTTAGGAAAGGAGGGCAGTGTGATTATGGAGCTTCTTCTCCATTCTAATTATGTGGCTCTCATGATGTGAGTCCTCTAATTTAGAGTAAGGTTATCCTCATCATCCTCTTCTTCGTCTCCTTCTTTTGGGATAACTTTTGGGACTAATGAGAAGGGAATAACTCTCTTGATAACCTTTTGTCTCCTCTTGACCAGAGTCTTAATCTTCCTTCTCTTAGGAGAAGAAGGGGAGACTTGTACTTCTTGTGTGGGTGGAGACACCTCTTGCACTTCAATTTGAGCTTCTCCTTGGCCTTGTTCAGCAAGTAGCACTTGAGGATTGTCTTGGACTTGTGTGGCTTCCACATTCTCAGACCCTTGTACATTTTCTTCTCCTATCTATGGAAGTGCTTGAGTGGCTTCCTCTTCGAGCTTAGTTTATTGAGGAGAAACCCTCTTCCTCTTTCCTTTACCTTTAACCTTATCTTTTTGAGCCCTATAATATCCAACTTGTCTGTCAAGTTGGTGCACTATCTTTGGCCTTACTAGGGATTGAATTGTTAATGTAGGTACTATGATCTTAGTTACTTGGCCTCTTGCTGGGTGGGCTTGAGCGTGAAAGACTATCACTTGAGGAATTGGATCAAGTTTAAAATGTCTCTTGATCCAATCCTTTGTCACATGCCTCACCCTATGATTAATGTTTGAGTTTTCTTCCTTATCAACCTTAGTATTCATGATAGGTCAATCACCAATCTTGTCCCTATCAAATAGTAGATCAAGGACATCTTTAGTATCTTGTTGAATGATTTTCAAAGGAACCTTTATCTTCAAAGCTTTATCTACTAGATAAAGATTCATCCTAAAATAATCCCTTATACAAATATCATAGTCATCTACTGCATTCATCCAATGATCTTCAACTACATCTTTATGCTGAAATGTCTTACTGACTAGATATTGCACCCTTCCAATATTATCAAAATAGGGTTGTGGAGAATTATATTCATCCAAAGGATATTGATCTCACTCAGACTCAAAAGATGGAATATCCTATCTCCAATCCACACTGAATGGTCCTATAGCAATAAGCCATATCCAAGTTACTTTGTGCTACTTTTATACTATATCATATGCACACAAGAGTTGTTGAGAAATATCCAATAGTATTATTTTGTCACTTGGGTATCTAGGGAGCTTCTTAGGACTGATCTTCATACCCACTACCCTTAAAGATGTGAATGTTTGGTACTGGATGTAATAGGGCTTCAACTTCTGATATCTTTGCAGCTGCCTCTTCACATAATCCCCTTCAATGAACTAGATTATTGTAAATATAAAAGCATAATCTATGATCCTATATTCCTTGCTATGCTCTTGATGCTTCTTCTTAACTCACTGAGGATATACTATATATGGCCATGCATTTGCATCCTACATGCTACCCCTTTTGTATAGTCCAAATAATCCATTGCTCTTGCAGCTAACAAGTATACCAAATATGATGTCATATGGAACTTTTTGTTATTCTTAACCACAACCAGCTACTCACCCAAGTTCTCACTAAGAATGGAAGACCAATCAAGTGGTATCTCCATTATTTTCATCTTCTCAATATAATGTACTATCAAAATTTCACAAGTGTCCAGAAGTGGGCAAACCCATGACTTTTCTCAAGAGTATGATTGAATATCCAACATCCTCCTTCATATATCCCCTCATCATGTCCATTTTACGTGCTTTCCATCCTAGAGGAGTATTTTTTATAAGGTATAAAGATTAGGTGATCTCTGAAGCTTCATCTTCATGTTCCTTGTACCATCTCTTAGCTTGGTGATAGGTCAATCTAATGAATTGATCAACCCTCAGAAGATGCAACACCTACTCTATGTTATTAGGTTGGAGATCTAAGATGATCTCTCTAGTTATGCTCTTGATGACCCTTTCCTTAGGAACATAGTTTTTCATGAGTGTTATAATAAGCTATGAGCATTGCACTAACACTGGGTGTGATGTTGCACTGAGAAGTCCTGGTTAGATCAATGTGGATATCATTGGGGATCTCTCTATTTTTTTATTACACAATACCAAGAATGCTCCCAAATCTATGTGACTTAATTCAGTGTCCTAGATCTCTAAGTAATCATCCTAAAATCATGACTTGGTCAGAACACCTTGGAACTTGAATATCATGATCTTTGGGACCATCTTTCCTACAAGGGAAGACGATGAAGAATCTATTGAATCTACACAAAAATGACATTTAGTAGTCTAGATTTGAAGAAAAATCAATTAATCCAATCCCTAACACTAACTTAGATAGAACTAAAAAACCCAATTATTTGAGAACATCAAAAAACCAAGTTTTTATCCCTGGAATGCAAAAAAAATTGTGCACCTGGCGCACCTCTAAGGTGTGCTTGGTGTGCATATCTTTTGTTAACCTCTTAAAATATAGAGTGCACAACAATGCACCTCATGGGTTGCACTAATGTGCACCCTATTTTTAACTTAGGTGCAAAAGGGAATTATGTATTAAGGTGCACAGTAGCACACCTAATTAGATGCACTACTGCACATCTTAATTATGTGTTTTGGTTGTTCTTTTAGTTTTTACAAAGGTAAAAGGTGCACATTAGTACACCTAAATAAGTGCACTAATGCACACCTTTGAGTATTAATGTTTTTTTATGTCTTGGTGTGTGCAGGGGAGAGTGGAGATGGAGGCGTGATGTGCACCTTGGGAGGTGCAATGCTACAATGCAAGAGCTCAAAGTCAAAAGGAATGAAGACAAGTGACGAGAGGGAGAAGGGTCCCCAAGTTTTATAGATCTGGGTCCCTATGCACCACTTGGAGCTATGTAGCTATGCATCACCAAGTGATGATGCTTTCTTCATGCTTTGGCACACTAGTGCACCTAATTAGATGCACTGGTGTACCTTTTTTCTTTACAATAATGACTTCTTCCCCCCAAAATTTTGATTTTTGAGATTTGGTTTTTAAACCAAGACCTAGATCTAACTAGAAATAAAAGATAAAACGCTAAAAAAGACTCGTACCTTAGACTAAGGTTCTGGAAAGCTGAAAAATAAAGTAGGGGGTCCCCATTTCTAGGTGAAATGGGGTGTGTGTTGTAAAACTACAATGCTTGTCATTGTTGAGTTCCTATACGTGTCAAGTTGTCTAGTGTTGGTCAAGTGTTCCTTCATGTACCAAGTGAACCTAGTGTTTTTTGATGTTTGGTTCCTTCTTTGACTAGGTTTATCTTTGATTGATTCTTAGTATGAGTTGGCTTGTGTATTTAATTTAGAATAGAAATTTAATGTAACGATCTTGTCCTGGGATGTGTGTAGAGCATTTTAAGGTTGGTCTTCTATTATTTAATGATCTAGAATCTTCTATAAGCCATTTAAAAAAGTATAAATAGGGGTTTTTATGTTAGGTGGTGCATGAGTCTAAGATTTTGGTGATGTGTGAAGTCTAAGAAGCTAGAAGAGCTAGAATGAAGAATCTTTGAAAATTCTAAGTCTAAGAAGCTAGAAGAGCTAGAATGAAGGATCTTTGAAAATTCTAAGTCTAAGATTTTGAAAATATTTTGGTTGTAACCCTAAAGGCCTTACAACTGGGCATGTATGTTGATAATTGGATGAATCAATAAAGTATTTTTTGTTTTTGTCTACTTGGTTTTGTTCTATGTTGTTTTCTTCGATTGTGTTGACTTAGCGAGGTGGTTGGATATTTAGGTGTACCTCTGGCCCTAGCCATTGAGATACTCCTTATGTTAAGTGGTATCATAGGTTGAAGTTTTTCCTTGAGGAGATTGGATTATGTATAATCCTAAGTTGGATTTTGTTATAGGGTAATAGATCTATGTATTTGACCTATAACTTGTAGAGGGTTTTGATCTTACAAGAACCTATTTGTCAAGTTGGTTCAAAGTAGAGGAAATGTTGACACTATTGTTATGGATATGTTGAGATAGATTGCACCCAGATTAGATATTGTGGAGATAGATTAGAGGAGAGGAGTGCATCTTGATGATGTGAGTGATGATGAAGCAATTGCACCAAACCCTATTCTAGAACCTAAAGAAGATCAAGATAAGGAAATATTATTGAGAATTTTGTCTAGGGTATAATCAAATCTTGTTGTGGAATTTGTTCCTTATGAAGGAAAATTAGAAAATTTTTTTGTGTTGGATTAGATCTTTGATATGGAGAAGTTCTTTGAATTTGAATACACTCTTGATAATAGGAAGGTGAATATTTTCATCACTAGGTTGAAAGATCATGCCTCACTATGGTTGGAGCATTTGCAAACTGATAGAAAAAGAAGAGGAAAAGAAAATATCATGACTTGGTTGAAAATGGTGAACAAAGTGAAGAAGTTCCTTCCTTCTAATTACCAAGTTAGCTTGTTGAGAAAGATGCAAAATCTGAGACAAAAGAACATGATTATGAAGAAGTACACTAAATAATTCTATAGATTGGACATCAGATCTAGACATGTGGATGATGAGGTTGAGAAAGTTGGAAGGTACCTAAATGGTTTGAGATTTGGAATTCAAGATGAGATAAGTTATGTGAAATTAGAAAGTGTGAAAGAAGCATACCAATATGCCTTGAAAGTAAAGGAAATCTTCACAAAGAATCATAAGCAAAGATAGAGAGGTAGAGGTGGTAGATTCCAAAGAAGGTGGAAAATTTGACAATTCTATGCAAGATAAGAGAAAATCAAAATAGAAAATTGATGAGAAAGGAAAGACTAAGTGGAAAGGTGACCTAGTTCATACTGAGGAGGTACTAGTTCTTACCAAGGAAGAGGTAATTCTTATTCTAGAGGTGGTTTTCATGGTAATTTTTTTAGATGTGGCAAAGAAGGGTGTAGATCCTTTGAATGTAGATACTCTAGTGAGAATGAAAGTGGTAGTAGAAATGTTGTGATACAAGGTAAAAATGTGCATCCTTAAAGTCATCCTAAGGTTGGAGAAAATTTGATGGTGATAAGCACTCTATGTATTGATAAAATTGAGGATAAAGAACCTATTCATAGGAGAAGTATTTTTAAAAATAGATATAAGATAGCTGGAATATTTTGCAAGGTAATCATTGATAGTGGAATTTCAAAAAAAATGGCATCATAAGAGTTAGTTACAAAGTTACAATTGTAGAGGTTGAAGCACCCTAAACCCTGTCATGTTTCATGGATCAAGTATGAGCATAAAATATTGGTAAGTGAGCAATGTGTTGTGAAATTAAAGATTGGATATTATTTTGATGAAATTATGTGTGATATTATGCCTATGAATTATTTTAATGTTCTATTGCATAGACCTTGGCAATATAATAACAATGGTGTGTATGATGGAAGATTGAACCAATATACTATTTGGATGAATAGATTCATGGATACATTGATGCCTTTGATTGAGTTTCCTGATGAGATAGATTGTACTACTATGATAATTTTCATGGTTAGTGGAAAGCAATTTGAAAATGAAATAAAAAATAACCAAGTTTTTTTTTCTATAATTCCTAGAGGGATGAATTGTGGCAATAATGGTCGAGAAAGAGAAGACAATATAGGTTGAGTGACACCAGAAACTAATAGTTTTAGCCGAGTGTCACCAAAAATAAAAGACTTGTTGAATGAATACAAGGATATTGTTGGAGAGGATATTACTAATGATTTACTATCAGTCAGAAGTATAAGTCATTGAATGGACCTAATTCTTGGAGCTATTATTTAAAATAAAGCACCATATAGATTGACACCTACTAAGAATGGAGAACTTAATAGATAAGTGTAGGAGTTATTACAGAAAGGTTTGATTAGAGAAAGATTGAGTCCATGTGTTGTACCTATTGTATTGGCATCTAAGAAGAATGGAGAATGTCTATTGATTTGAGAGCTATTAACAAGATAACAGTGAAATGTAGGTTTCCTATGTCAAGGATGGGTGACATAATGGATTGTTTGAGTGGAGAAAATGTATTTTACCAGGATTGATTTGAAAAGTGGTTATCATCAAGTCAGAATTAGAGAAGGCGGTGAATGGAACACATCCTTCAAGACAAAAGATGCTTTGTATGAATGGATGGTAATGCCTTTTGGTTTGACTAATGCACTTGGTACTTTCATGAGGTTGATGAATGAAGTTCTAAAGAGATTTTTGGGTAAGTTTTTGATTTTTTATTTGGATGATATTCTAATATTCATTAAGACTAATGAAGAAAATATTGAGCATATTAGACAAGTATTGCAGAGGCTAAAAGAGGAAAAGTTGTTGATTAATCTGAAAAAGTTTTCCTTTATACAAGAGGAGATTATGTATTTGGGATTTTTGACTTCAAATGATGGTTTGAGAATGGATCTTGAGAAGGTTAAAGAAATTTTGGAATGGCCTACACTTGAGAATGTGGGTGAGGTAAGATCATTTTATGAGTAGGCTAGTTTCTATAGGAAGTTTATAAAGAATTCTAGTTATGTTTGCAATGCCATGACTGAGACTATGGAAGGACATAAAAAAGGATTTCAAGTGGACACATGGAGCTGATAAGAGTTTTGAAAATTTTAAACAAAAATTTGTTGAGTTACCTCTATTGACTTTGACCAATTTCAATAAGGTATTTCAAAATAAATGTGATGCAAGTGGTAGTGCTATAGGAGTTGTCTTGATTCAAGAAGGTAAACCTATTGCTTTCTTCAATGAGAAGTTGAATGATGCTAAAAAGAAGTATTATTAGAAACAATAGTCCACCAAGATAACTGAGAGGAGGGTGAATTAGTTATCCAATAATTAAACCACTTATCTTCATTAAATAAACTTAACCATTCAACCAAAGTAAATGACAACCATACAAAGATGCACATAGAAAATTACACTAGATATGTTGGCTAGGGAAACCCTTGATCATAGGGAAAAACCTAGTAGGGATGGTACCCACAAGATGATGTACTAATATAAATATTTCTTGTTAGAGGATGGACCCTATTAAGAGTCCAGTGGGAATGATACCCACAAGATGATGTACTAATATAAATATTCATTGTTAGAGGATAGACCCTATTAGGAGTCTATTACAACATTTAGTAGAATGAGTCCCTATTAGGAGAATATGAATCCCTGATAGAAGATTCCAACCCTATTAGGAGTTATCGTATAATGTATGCAAGAAGAGCCCACTACCCAAGCATGCAATTTTAACTACAAGAAGAGCTCACTGCTCAAACAAGTAATTTACCAGTATCTTCTTCTTTCCTTTGTAATTTTATCTATCTTGTCAATTGGACCAATCACTGTCAAACCTTGTAGACTAGGTCACATCCCTTAAATCCAAATACCAAACCTTGAATCACTTAGAAAAACCTTGACAATGAAGTTTCCTTCACTTTTGCACTACTCTGCTCAATTTTGCATTCTGTACTACTCTGATGCTTTCTAAACATTCATAAGTCACATATCTCCATGCCATGATAAAGGAAACTATCCTTTATACCAATTCCATAAAACAATTATTGAGTCGGTTGTTAGTCCTTCTCAATTAATTATTATAGGACCTCATTAAGAACATGTTACACTTAGTGATAACACAAATCGTCCACCTTGCAACTTGAATAATTTTTTGTACACTCAATATCATGACAAGAGGTGTTAGCCATGTCATCTTCATGTCCTCAACATCAATCATCAATATATCAACTCTACTAAGAGATATAACAAGTTTACCAGAACATGCCTCTGTAAACTCTATCTCAGAACAAATTGTTGGTCTCAGATTATTTTTGACAATTGAGTGTCAACACACTTAAGAAATTTCTAAGTTGATGTTGAGTATAATATAGATGTTGATATATAGTATGTGCTAAGCTAGAAATTCAATAGGTGTCAAGTTACAACAGATGTTGAATACATAGACAGTGTCGAGCAAGTTTCAAGTGTCTAGTGACAATTGATGTCGAGTCAGTATAGGTGTTGAGTAAAGTATAGGATCCGAGCAAGATAGAACTCCTATAGATGCCAAGCAAGATATAACTCCTATAGATATCAATCAAGATAGAACTCCTATAGATGTCGAGTAAGATAGAATTCCCATATGTGCCAAGCATCATCAATTAGTAAGTGTCGAGTAACACATAATCAGTATAAGAGTTTGTGACCTCAAAAACTTAGATGTAAACCATTTTTGAGCTGACTCAAGATGAATCTTAGAGGATATAAAAGATAAGATCAAATATTTTTAATTCCCTATGAAATCAACATGCAACCAATCAAAAAAATAGAAAGAATTGAGTGAGAAAAATGGATAAATCTCAATCATAGATTCATACCTAACCCTAAGTCTCAAAACCTTTTTAAGGAGGTTGAAACCCCAAAATTTAGTATGGTATGGAATGCATGAGAGAATGCTAGTGAAGTTTGAAGGAAGTGAAAGGGGTGTGAAGACTTATAGCAAGAATAGCATTACATAATCAAGTTGGTTAGATTAGAGTATCAACACTTTGAACAAAGTCATATCAGATCAAGAAGGATCAAATTAGATTAGGTAGAATAAGGATTTGAAATCAGAAATTGTGGATTGTAAGTCATTAGGTCAACACATTCTACAAAACTTTCTAGCCATTGTACTAGGAGAATGAAAATCCTATGATGATAGGTTGGTTTAACAACCATATTGTAAATCCTTTGAAAGGATGACATTCCAAGTGAATGTTTGTAAATCCTTTAGACAGGTCACATTTTACAATATGTTGGAGCTTTTAACAGGTCAAGCCTTTCACAGGGTAGACCATTGTTGATGGTTAAACTTTGCAACCTTAACTAGTTACATATTGTTACAGTGATAAGTTGTGGGTGTCATCCCCACCCCAGTTTTACCTTCTCATTTTGGAAGGTTTCTGGGTGATCAAATCTTGTGTTATCTATTTTCATGCATGCCTTTACTTTCATGTAAATTAGATGTGTTACATGCATGTGATTGATTTAAATTAAAAAGTTTTAGAGGTTAAAGTTTATTACTTTTGATTCACCCACCCCCCCCCCCCCTCAGAAGTAAATCTTCCCACTTGTGAATTCCAACAATTGGTATCAGAGCTTAGTTCTCACAAGGAGAAGCCTTACAATTTGGAGAAAAAGATCTAGAAATGGAAGTCTAAAAACTTGGGAAGGTCATAGAGAATTAGGAGATTGAGATACATCTCATTTTACATTCTTTGGAAGAAGCTAGGGAATAATTAAGGAAATACCTAAAGAGAAGAAGAGAGATTGCCATAGCTGAGAACGATACATAGTACAAGAAGATTGGCACCTCAAAAGTGTTTGCTAGAGATTCCAAGGAGTTTGATGTAGCAATAGAAAACCTGATGGAGAAAAATAGAGCTCAAGCAGAAGAGATTAGAACTCTCAAGACTAAACAAGAATCTCAAGCCATGATGCTTTGTGAAGTGACTGAATAGATGAAAAGATCCATTAAAGATAAAGCTATGATAGAAGATGACAAGACAAACCTTGCCAATAGATTGGAGGAAAAATTAATTAAGCTTGCAAGAATTTCCAATATGCAGCTAGACACCCCAAGCCAAATGATGAATGCACATTATGAGTTGAATGTCAAGGACATTGAGATCTCCACATTGAAGATGCAAAATAAACAACTACAAAATGACTTGAGAAGAGAGAAGGAAATTGCAGAAAGCTTCAATAAACCTAATGAAGCCATCAAGTGTTTTGAGTAGCTACTAAAATCACCAAGATCTAGTAATGACACTTTAGGATTAGGATACACCAGCACTGAAAAAGGAAATTCATCCAAGACTACAGAAGAAAGAAGTGACAAAGGTAAGAATACTAAACCCACTTTTCATTTTTGTGATAAAAAAGGACATACCTCTAATGTGTGCAAGAGAAAGAATGCTAATCAAGATGAAAAACCTAAGAATATGGGTCACTGTCACAAGTGCAATAAGCAAGGTCATTAGGCACATGACTGCAGGACTAGAACCATCAGAACACCAAGATTTGAAGGTCACTACTACAATTGCAAGAAGTATGGAAATAAAGCTTTTGAGTGTAGATCAAAGCCTATGTGGATACCAAACCAACCAAGAAACACCAAAATTCATGGACATCACTACAATTGGGACTACAATACCAGGCAAAGCTATCACTACTATCAAGAGTATGTACACATTCTGGAGAACTACATAAGAACACACTTTAGTGGAAGCTACAATAGATGGTTGGGCTAGACTACATGCTTCAGTTGTCTAAAGACTAGACACATCAAAAAAAGTTGCCCAATAAGATTAAAGGCACCTAACTTAGAGTTCGACAAAGGAAAATAAAAAGTTGATGTTGATCATGTTAAAGGAGAAATGAATAAAACACGGAAAAGAAAAGATGGAAGCAACACATCCAATGGAGAGATCACTTCACCCAAAAGGTCAAGTGGTCACACTACATCCAACTGATCAAAAGAAGGAATGTGGAACTGATATACAATGCTTTATCATACATCAGTTCCAAGACTATGTCAATACTAAAAAGTATACATCATCATGAATAAAGATGCAAAGTTAATACTTCAAAATTTTCACATTCTTTTCGAGTGAGGAAAGTTGCCTTCAGATGCCAAGTAAAATTCTAGCATATGTTGAGTTGTCTTCCAAAGTTAGTAGAAGCTGAGTGATTAGTTGTAGCCAAGTTAGTAGTGGATGTCAAGCAAGGGGAAATTATCATTCAAGATGAGTAAGGGAAACTCCAGTTTATGCCAAGTAATTAGAAAGACAATGGAAGTTGAGTAGCAGAATTGCTTAAGGAGCCAAGTGGACAGCTGTACAAGCACTAAGCATTAAATGTTATGAAATGAAGGGTATATGGTCATGTTTTTTACCATTTTTTGTCATTGTGAACACAAAGCAAGAGCAATAAGAGCACAAAAAAGGATTTTCAAGTAGAGATTCAAGCATTTGAGCAGATTCAACACCATTTCATCAATTTTAAGGTATTTACACTTGTGTTGAGCTATGCAGTTTCATTATTTCTACACGTTAAAACCCTAGATTACAGAAATGGCCTCTAGCACTAAGAAACCACAAGAAAAAGAGTTGTTTGAAGTTTAGTTAGTGAGCAATAAAATCAAGCAACCAAAATTTAAACCAATCTCTAAGGTTGCATACAAAAATGATCATGCTGGAGCTTTATCTGTGATTCCACCTAAAATGGTGATGGTGCAAGATGTGCAAAGATGTTACAATTGCAAGATTGGTGCAATAGGTGATATGGAAATTAGGGAGGCATATGACAAATTGTGTGAGAATAAAGTTTTAAAGGAAGAATTTGAAATTGTTGAAAAGAAGGGCTTAACTTGTGCCCTAGATTTTCTAACTATGTTCAAGACAAAATGGATTAGAATTGTGTTGAGTCAAATCCATGATGGAAGCCTTTGGTTGGAGGATGGACCCATTAAAATATCCAAAATAATTATACATAGGGTGACCAAGTATCCAACCCTAGAATGGCCAAAAACCCTAAGGAGTGATTTGAAAGAAGCTATAGAGAAGAATACTGGTGCAAAATGGAACAAGAGAGGGATGACAATAGACATAATCAAAGATCCTCTTGTTGAATTTGTAGTTAGAATCATATCTAAAAAATTTTACCAATCAAGTTGACTCAACAATGTTCCCAATACTACAGTAGATGTTGGTTACAAACTTTTCAAAAAGGATCATACTTATGATCTAGCTAAACTACAACCGCAACGGATTATGGAGAATTTGGGAACTATAAGAAGAACAAAGGGAGCTCAATGTAAATTTGGAGCAATTTTGATATGTACATTTTTCTATGTTCAAAATGAGTTCACTTCTTTTGGAAAGATAAGCTAGAAAAAAATAGGTCAATAGTAGAATAGGTCAATGAATACATATAACAAATGGGGGAAATTTTTGAGATTATTATGACTAGCTATTTTGAAGACTTCAAGAAGTTGATGAAATAGAGACTAAGGATACCTATCTCTCTTGTTGAGTAGCACATAAATGACATTTGATTTTTAGTAGAAATTGATTATACATACATCCAAGTAGTAGTACCAAGGGTAAGATGGCTAAGGCCACTTCGTTATGAGATCAACATTGATGAGGCATCTACAAAAATCATTGCTCTACTTGTAGAGGAAGTAAATAAAAGTGCCCAACCCTTTGGCACTTATGATGTTGTAAGATCCAAGGTGGACATGGAATTGAAGACTACCTCAACCCTCATGAAAAAGGATAGAATGGTGAAGAAACTAAAATCCAAATTTGGAGAAGGGGTTGCAGAAGCAAAGGAAGAAGAAGATGAAGAAGAAGAAGAAGAATAGGGCTAGGAGCCACTTGTATTTACCCAAGGCATGGGTGAAGATGTTGACAAAGTAGAAAGTGCCTAGGAGGAGAAAACCAAGGAAGCACCTAAGGTAGAGGCAAAGAAGAGAAAGGCACAAAAAATAGCCTACAACTTAGCCTAGAGGAAAGAAAATAGCTAAACCAAGCCCAGCTAAACCCACCACAAGGGTAGACACAAGAGCTACAATAAAGGTGGCTAAGGAACAGGAAAAGAAGAAGGCCACTAAGTAGGGAGGACCAAGAGAGAATAAGTAGAGAAGAAAGTATGTGGCACCTCCTGAATTAGATGAGGAGAGAACTGAATCAGATGACAATAGCTAATTCAAAGTGGTAAGTCACACCACTAAGTCTGATTTAGAGAATATTTGTGACAATATTAGAGATAATGTAGACTTGTCTAGATTAAAAGGTATTGATTTCAATAAGTTGACTAGAGAGGAACAAAACATGGTGGAAGAGTCAGTCTACACAATGATGGAAAAGTTCAAGAATACTCCACTTGAACTAGACAATACAATGCCTAATGAGTTATATTCAATTGTAGAGAATAAATGGCATTATTGACTGAATATGGAAAAGGAAATAAGAGAGTCAAAATTGGCTTGAGTAATGCCTAAACTTACTAAAGGGAAAATAAGTAAGGCAAATAAGAAGCATGGGAGCAAATTTGCACCCAAGTATAGAGCCTTCAGTATACTTCAAAATAAAATTGAGGATGTTGTGAATTCCACTTTAATTTGGAAAGTAATCTATGGCCTCACAACTATAAAGGAAGGAAAAGAAGATCTCTTTGAAGGGAGAAATAATGGAGAAGAAGAAGAGGATGAGAATGATAAGGAAGAAGGAGGAGAAAAGGATAAGGAAGAAGTTACAGTGGAGAAGGACACACAAAAGAGTGAAATGGAAACTGCTAAACAACAGTAGACAGATCAAAGTGTGCAAGACACACAATTGCCTCCACCAAGTCCTCCACATATAACTCCCATACCTGTAGATATAGTAATTGTAATAGATGTTCCTAACATTTTTGGTCAGAACATAAACCCATTGACTATAGAGGACCTTAAAAATATCCTTCACCAAACTACACTACAAGAACAATTGTGTACAAACCTAGTCTTGGTGAGTGTTGAAGAACTACAAAAGGTAGTAGTTGACATTACAAAGGAGAAGGTGAATCCACAAGAACTACCTTCACATATCCAAATAGCTATAAGTGGACAACCCTAAGAGCAACCTACACAAGACACATCAACTAGGGTTGATTCCACAATACCAAACACAACAACTGCTAAGGAGCAAGCAAAGGATCAAATAGGATAGAAGGATACCTTTGTTCCTACTACACAAGGACAAGGTGCACCACCACATATTACAATAATTGATCTAGGTAGAATAGAAGAGGAGGATATCCCTAAGGAAAAAGAACAAGAGGCAATACAAATGTTGGTCAATTTTCCTACAATAGGGACTCCTACAATGGCTCAAAAGCCAAGCACTTTTTCCATGCCACTACAAATATTTGCACCAGGCTCAAGCTCTACAAGAGTTGTAAGGGTACTTCACTATGGAGACCCTGCACTAGATGAGGACATAGTCATTCCAAAATATGACTATGAAAACATGAACATAATTTAGATAAATGAAGTGCAAGAGGCACTTGAGAGGAAGAAAAAGCAAGAGATACTTAGAAATGAGTATAAACAAAGGAAAGCTTTAATTGAGATTAAAAACATCTTTTTAGATGCATTCAACTTGTAGGTACCTGATGAAACCAAGCCAATTATGGAGCAGCTATTATAGTGGACCAGGTATAGAATGAAGACCTTGATACTAATGCCAAATTGTTAGAATGGTCTGAAAAGAAGTTCCAAATGAAAGTAAATGAATGAATATCAAGTGAGATAGCACTATCTCAGGTGGAGCTTGCAAAGAAGATAGAAAAGGTAAAAGCAATACTTGAGAACATATTCCCATTGTACTCCAAACTATGTGATCCATCGATTTTCACACAAGAGACCAACCAAAAGATAATGAGCTTGGAGAGGAACCTAAAAATATCAAGCATGTAGCTAGCCAAGGATCCAGCTCAAAGTGAGAAGCATTTTGCTACTATGCTTCACACTCAGAAGGAACTAGCTGTAATTATATCAGATGATGCAAACACCAAGGCCAAGCTAATACAAATTAAATCCACCATCACCCCTCAAATGGAAGTTTTGTAGAAGGAACTAGCCTATGTTGAGAATGTTTTAAAGAAAGATCCCAATCTTTCTACACTAGAAGGTCTAGTTCACCTTGCAGCTGAGACAGCCGTCCAGCTTAAAGCACAAGAAATAGCACTAGACAATTGGGATGCTACTCTATAGATTATTATGGAGGTAAATAAATCCTTTTTGGCTAAGTATTTAGTTAATGTATAGAACCCTATGACATAAGTATCAAAAAAAGGGGAGATAAATAAAATCAAAGGGGGAGATAACATTTTGGAGGAGATAAAACTAATGGGGAGATAAGGAGATAAAATTTGAGAGATATTAAAGCCAAAAGGATACAATAACTATAAGGAAAGATGTGTGAAAGGGGGAGAAAAAATGGATAAGGTAGAATGATAAGGCAAAGCATTATCAGCATGAGAAGTTTTGGAGATAGATAAGGCACATCAGCTTAAGGGGAGATACAAATTTTGAGGTATCTTCACAAAATTTTGATCATTTTTGAAGTTTTGTACATATACTGAACAAGATGTATATTATACTCATAGAGTTCAGATTCATAATGTTTAGTTAAGTGTTTTTGACACTCATGTCAAAGTGGAAGATTTTTGGTCTCAGATTGGTTTTGACAATTGAGTGTCAACACACTTAAGAAATTTCTAAGTTGATGTCAAGCATAATATAGATGTCGAGCTATAGTATGTGTTGAGCTAGAAATTCAACAAGTGTTGAGTTACAACAGATGCCAAATAGATAGACAGTGTTGAGCAAGTTTCAAGTGCCAAGTGACAATTGATGTCAAGTCAGTATATGTGCCAAGTAAAGTACAGGAGTCAAGCAAGATAGAACTCCTATAGATGTTGAGAAAGATAGAACTCCTATATATGTCATGCAAGACAAAATTCCTATAGATGCTGAGCAAGACAAAATTCCTATATGTGTCAAGCATTAGCAATCAGTAAGTGTCGAGTAACACTGAATCAGCATAAGAATTTGTGCCCTCACAAACTTAGATGTAAACTATTTTTAAGCTGACTCAAGATGAATCTTGAAGGATCTAAAAGATAAGATCAAATATTTTTAATTCCCTATGAAATCAACATGCAACCAATTAGAAAAATGGAAAGAATTGAGCAAGAAAAATGGATAAATCTCAATCGTAGATTCATACCTAACCCTAAGTCTTGAAATATTTTTAAGGAGGTCAAAACCCCACAATTTAGTATGGTATGGAATGCATGAGAGAATGCTAGTGAAGTTTGAAGGAAGTGAAAGGGGTGTGAAGACTTAGAGGAAGAATAGCATTGTAGAATCAAGTTGGTCAAAATAGAGTATCAACACTTCGAACAAGGTTATATCATATCAAGAAGGATCAGATTAGATCAAGGATCTAAAATCAATAATTTTGGATTGTAAGTCATCAAGTAGACACATTCTATAATACTTTCTAGCCATTGTACTAGGAGAACGAAAATCCTATGATGATAGGTTGGTTTAATAGCCATATTGTAAATCCTTTGATAGGGTGACATTCCAAGTGAATGTTTATAGATCTTTTAGATAGGTCACATTTAATAGTGTGTTGGAGCCTTTAACAGGGCAGGCCTTTCACAGGGCAGACCATTGTTGATGGTCAAACTTTGTAACATTAACCAATTACATATTGCTACAGTGATAAGTTGTGGGTGTCATCCCCACCCCAGTTTTACCTTCTCATTTTGGAGGGTTTCTGGGTGATCAAATCTTGTGTTATCTATTTTCATGAATGCCTTTATTTTCATGTAAATTAGATGTGTTACATGCATGTGATTAATTTTAGTTAAAAAAATTTAGAGGTTAAAGTTTATTACTTTTGATTCACCCCCCACCCTTCTCAGAAGTAAATCTTCCCACTTGTGAATTTCAACACAAATATCACCAAAAATCACATAAATTATTCTAGACTTGTCCTTTTTTCTTTTAACATTAACTACATATACCAGATACTCAAAAGTATCTCTCATAACCTCAGGTGGTTATCATGCTCAACTAGTCATCCATACCAACTTAATATTTCCACTATTCTTTTGTCAGATACCATAGAAGACATCAAATATGCTATATTGACACCAATAAAAAACTCAATCATGAATGTAACATATCATCATTAAACAAATCTCTCCAATCTTGCCAATCTTCCAACATTCCCCCTTTGGTATTGATGGAAACATAGATGAAAAACCATCTAGTTCCAAGAATACCAACAAAAGACAAACAATCTTCAAATCCTCTTCATTAATCATACTCCCCCATTGATATACCTCTATACTAAAATATTATTTCAAATACATGCCACATTCTCCCATACTCATGAAAAACATCTTCTCAGCATAATGTTTTCTTGTAATACTTCTACCTCAAAGTATAATGCCAAATTCTCCTCCTTAGTGTGATGTTTTTCATGCCAAACTCTCTCGTTGACATAATTGTCAAAGGTTTCTACAACCAACATCTCTCCATCAAACTCTACAACAACTGGTACTTGCTTAGCTTGAGTGTCAAAAGACACTATTCAAAACAACATCAACAACATAATAAGAGTCCTCAATGACTCTGTCCATCTCAGATACTCCCCCATATAGGAAGCATCAGCATCCAGTCCAGAAAAATAATAGTGCTTTATTACCTTGGACTAATGCACTCTTACATCTTCTTACTTTGATGCAAGAAGTGGAATAACCCCAAGCATACCTTGCAAATACTTCAAAATTCTCTTTGGGAAGAGGCTTAGTGAATATATCTGCAATCTTCTCTTTTGTGCTTACATACTCCAATCTGATTTCCTTTTTTGCAACTTTTTCTCTCAACATATGATACTTAATAGAAATATGTTTAGTCTTCAAATGCAATACTAGATTCTTAGACATATTTATTGTGCTTGTATTGTCACAATGTATAACAACAAGTTCACTAATTTCTATCCTTATATCCTTCAGCATCTACTTCATCTAGATTACTTGATTACAATTATTTGTTGCCACAACTTACTCTACTTATGTTGTACTTTGAGATGTACAATCCTACTTCTTGCTTAACCAAGAAACAAATCTTCCTCTGAGAAAGAAAGCACTTCCACTGGTGCTCTTTCAATCATGCATATTACCTATCCAATCTACATCAGTATAAGCACTTAGAGTAAAATCATTAGATCTATCATACCATAATCCAAATTCTAAAGTTCATTTTAGATATCTGAATATCCTTTTCACCACTACATAGTGTGCTTCTCTGGGATCAACCTAGAATCTTGTAACAATTCTAGTTGGATTTTCTATATATGGCCTTGTGTGAGTAAGATATTGCAAACCTTTGATCATAGATCTGTACTTCTTTTGGTCAATAGTAGGTATCTCATCCTTTGTAGATAATTTGTGTCCAGTTACCATAGGTGTTCAAATAGGTTTACATGTTTCCAAACCAAGACTTTTCAGTAAGTCCTTCAAGTACTTAGTTTGAGAAATAAAGATTCCTTCTTTATTCTGTACTATCTGCAATTCTAAGAAATATTTCATCTCTCTTATCATATACTCATTTCAAATTCTTTCTTCATTTCTTCTACAAAATTCTTTCTTTCTTCATCATTACCTCAAAATATAGTGTCATAAAAAAATATTACCAAAATCATCAAACCATCATCAGTTTCTTTCCAATATAGATTATTATCTATCATACCTTTTCTATATCTGAGCTTTGTCAAATGCTTATCCAACCTTGCATACCAGGTTCTAGGTGCTTGCTTCAATCTATACAATGTTTTCCTCAATTTGCATGCTATGTCCTTGTCATCTATCAAAGAACATCCTTCAGGTTGCTCAATGTATACCTCTTCTTCAAATTCTCCATTAAAAAATGATGATTTGACATCCATATGATAGAGTTTGAAATTCTTCTATGCTACATAGGCTAATAATAGTCTTATGGATTCTATTATAGCCACTGGAGCATAAGTTTCCTAATGCAGGAGCATCTTGGGTTGTCTTATTATCTTGCTCATTTTTGTTCATTCTGCAAGTTGGTGCATAGCAAATCCTTCATATTCCTACAAATTCCTTCATGTGCCTAGCAACTCTTTCATGTGCTGAGTTATTGTAGCAATTCCTTCATTTTCCTAGAAATTCCTTCATGTGTTGAGTTACCCAATGTATGTCGAGTGACTCTTCATGTGTCGAGTTACCCAGTGAATGTTGAGTGTCAACATTTGGATATGATTTATATGAGCTGACTTGCAGGATTTATTTCCATCGTGAAATTTTTTTCTTGGGATGTGTCTAGACCTTTGTTGGGTCAGCCTTCCTCTTATGTAATGTTCTAGAATAATCTATAAGCCATTTTGGAAAGTATATATAGAGTTTTTAGACTTAGAGTTAGACAAGTTTTTGGGAAGAGAAATTCTAGAGAGTAGACCTAAAAGTGTGAATTTGTAGTTGAATCTTTGAATGTGAACATATTTTTAATTGGCCATAACCCAAAGGGCCTTATAGTTGGGAATGTATGAAGATGTTTTGATGAATCAATAAAAGTATTTCTCTCTTCTTCCTCATTTGGTTGATGTTCCTTGTGTTTGCTTCCATTGTGTTAACTCTTGCAAGGTGGTTTCGATAGCTGGTTGAGCCTTTGGGCCTAGTTATTCATCCTTTGCCCATGTCAGTTGGTATTAGATCTTGAGGTTCATCCTTATGGAGATTAGATTATGTAGAACCTTGATTTGGATTTGGTTGTAGGGTTACAAATTTATGGATTTGACCTATAACTTGCAAAGGGTTATGATCTTGCAGGAACCTAATTTGTAAAGATGGTTTGTGGTAGAAGAAATGTCAATGATGCTATATTGGATCAGTTTAGAAAAATTGCAACTAGATTAGATGTTTTGGAGACAACCTAGAGGAGAGGAGTACATCTTGATGATGTAAGTGATGATGAAGTAGTAGCACCAAACCATAATCTAGAACCTGAAGAAGATCAAGATGAGAAAAGATTGTTGTGAGTGTTGTCTAGGGAAAATTCAAAGCTTGCTATAGAAGTTGTTCCTTATGATGGAAAATTGGGTAGCAATGTTGTGTTGCATTGGATCTCTAATATGGAGAAGTTCTTTGAGTATGAAAACACTCCTAATAATAGCAAGGTGAACATTGTAGTCACTAGGTTGAAAGGTCATGCATCACTATGGTGGGAGCACTCGCAAACTGATAGATAAAGGAGAGGAAAGGAGAAGACCAGAACTTGGCCAATGATGGTGAACAAGTTAAAGAAAAAATTCCTCCTTGCTGATTACCAAGTTAGCTTATTAAGAAAGATACAAAATTTGAAACAAAAGGACATGACTGTGAAAGAATATACCAAGAAATTTTATAGATTGGACATTAGATCTAGACATGTGGATGATGATGTTGAGAAAATTGCAAGGTAAATTAATGGATTGAGATCTAGAATACAAGATGAAATAAGTTTTGTGAAGTTGTAAAGTGTAGAAGAATCATATCAATATGCCTTGAAAGCTGATGAGATCTTAACAAAGAAGCATGAACAAAGACAAAGAGGTAGAGGTGGTAGATTCCAGAGAGGCAAAGGTGGATCTTATGGTGAAGGTGGAAGATCTAAAAATTTTGTAGAGGATAAAGGCAAATCTAAATGTAATAATGATGAAAAAGGCAAGATCAAATGGAAAAGTAGTAATTCTTAATGAGGAGGCACTTATTCTTACCAAGGAAGAGGTAATTCTTATTCTAGAGGTGGATTTCATGGTAATTGTTTCAGCTGTGGTAAAAAGGGACATAGATCTTTTGAATGTAGATCCTCTGAAAGTGAGCAAGGTAACAAAAATGTTGTGATTCAAGGAGATGAAGAGGGTTCGCCAAGTGGACCTAAGGCTGGAGAAAATCCGATCGTGAGAAGAACCTTGTGTAATAAGGTAAGTGATGAGGAACTTGTTTTAAGGATAAATCTTTTCAAGACTAGATCTAAGATGCTTGGAAAATGCTACAAGGTGATAATTGATAATGGAAGTTCTACAAATTTGGCATTAGAAGAGTTGGTTACAAAGTTGCAGTTGTAGAGGTTGAAACATCCCAAACCCTATAATGTTTCATGGATCAAAGATGAGCATAAGATATTAATAAGTGAATAATGCCTTGTGAAGCTCAAGATTGGACATTTATTTGATGAAGTTTTGTGTGATATTATGCCTATGGATTGTTATCATATTCTATTGGGAAGACCTTGGCAATATGATAGATATGTTATACATGATAGAAGATTGAATCAATATACTCTTTGGGTGAATGGGAAGAAGCAAATATTGTTGCCTTTGATTGAAAGTCTAGATGAGGTTAGTTGCACTACAATAAAAGTTTGCATGGTTAATGGAAAACAATTTGAAAAGGAAATAAAGAAGAATCAAATTTGTTTTTCTATAGTTCCTAAATGACCAAGTGTTGGTAGTAATGACCGAGCAGCAAAAGCTAGTAATGACCGAGTGATAGTAGATAGTGATAGATGAGTACTAGTAGAAATTATAGAATTGTTGAATGGGTATAAAGACATTATTTCTAATTATATTCTTGATGGTTTACCTCTGATAAGAAGTATAAGTCATTTTATGGATCTAATTCGTCGAGCTAGTTTTCCAAAAAAAGCACCATAAAGATTGACACATACAAAGAATGAAGAACTTAATAGACAAGTGCATGAGTTGTTGCAAAAAGGTTTGATCAAAGAAATATTGAGTCCATGTGTTGTACCTATTGTATTAGCACCTAAAAAGAATGGAGAATGAAGAATGTGTACTAATTCAAGAGCTATTAACAAGATCATAGTGAAATATAGGTTTCCTATGCTAAGGATGGATGAAATAATGGATTGTTTGAGTGGAGTAAAGTATTTTACCAAGATTGATTTGAAGAGTGGCTATAATCAGACTAGAATTAGGGAAGGTGATGAATGGAAGACTGCTTTCAAGACAAAAGATGGTTTTTATGAATGGTTGGTTATGCCTTTTGGTTTGACTAATACACCTAGTACTTTCATGAGGTTGATGAATGAAGTTCTAAAAAGATTTTTGGCTAAGTTTTTTATTGTTGTTTGGATGATATTTTGATATTCAGTAAGACTAAGGAAGAATATCTTGAGCATATTAGACAATTATTTCAGAGGTTGAAAGAGAAAAAGTTGTTGATTAATCTGAAAAAGTATTCTTTTATGCAAGAGAAGATTGTGTATTTGGGATTTGTAATTTCAACTGATGGATTGAAGATGGATCCTAAGAAGGTTAAAGCAATTTTGGAATGGCCTACACCTAATAATGTGGGTGAGGTAAGATCATTTCTTAGTTTGGCTAGTTTTTACAGAAAGTTTATAAAGAATTTCAATATTGTTTGTAATGCTATGACTAAAACAATGAGGGGAGATAAAAAGGAATTCAAGTGGACACATGGAGTTGATAAGAGTTTTGAGACTTTGAAACAAAAGGTTGTTGAATTACCTATGTTAGCTTTGCCTGATTTCAACAAAGTATTTCAAGTTGAATATGATGCAAGTGGTAATGCAATAGGAGTTGTATTAAGTCAAGAAGGTAAACCCATTACTTTCTTTAGTGAAAATTTGAATGATGCTAAAAGGACATATTCTACGTATGATCAAAAATTTTATGCTATTTTCCAAGCATTGAAGAAGTGGAGACATTATTTGATTCCTAAAGAGTTTGTATTGTACACTAATCATAAAGCTTTACTATACTTGGAAAGTCAACATAAATTGAATCAAAGACATATAAAGTGGGTTGAGTACTTGTAGAGTTTTACATTTGTGATCAATCATAAGAGTGGAGTTACTAATAGAGTTGTTGATGCATTAAGTAGAAGATGTTCTTTGTTGACTAAAATGAAGGTTGAAGTTCTTGGTTTTGATAAAATGAAAGAGTTGTATGATGCTGATCCTAATTTTTCTGAGGCATGGAGAGAGTGCAGAGCACCAAATCTAACAAATCACATAAATAAGTATGATAAGTATTTCATTCAAGAAGGTATGTTGTTCAAAGGTATTCAATTGTGTATTCCTAGAAGTTCTATGAGGTTGAATCTGATTAGAGAAAAGCATAGTGGTGAATTAGTTGGACATTTTGGAATTGATAAGACATTGAGTTTGCTGAAAGAAAAGTATTATTAGCCACAAATGTATAAGAATGTTCAAAAATTTGTAAAGAGTTGTGGATTTTGTCAAATTGCAAAAGGGGCGAGTCAAAATATTGGTTTGTATACACCTATTACTATTCTTGAGAAACCTTAGACTAATGTCAGTATGGATTTTGTTCTTGGATTTCCTAAGACAGTGGAGGGGTATGATTCTATATTTGTTGTAGTGGAAAATTTTTCTAAGATTGCTCATTTCATACCATGTAAGAAGACATCAGATGTTGAGCATGTTGCTGAACTTTTCTTTAAAGAGATTGTGAGATTGCATGGATTACCAAGAAGCATTATTTCTGATAGAGATATTAAGTTTGTTGGTTATTTTTGGAAGAATTTGTGGAAGAAGATGGGTATTGAGCAGAAGTTTAGTTCTACATTCCATCCACAGACAGATGGATGGATAGAGGTTGTGAATAGAAGCTTGGGTAATTTGCTGAGATGTTTAGTTGGGAATAAGCCAAGTAATTGGGAGATGGTATTGGCACAAGTTAAATTTGCATATAACATTTCTATGAATAGGAGTACAGAGAAGATGCCTTTTGAGATTGTTAGTGGAAAGCATCATAGAGGTATATCAAATTTGAAAGATGTTGCTAGTGAAGAAAAGAAAAGCATTGTAGGAGAAGAATTTTCTGATTTTATGGAGTCTTTTCATAAGGAGGTGAAGTTGAGGTTGGAACAAAGTAATTAGAAGTATAAGGAGAATGTTGATCAATCTAGAAGACACCATGATTTTCAAGTTGGTGATGAGGTGATGGTTCATTTGACGAAAGGAAGATTCCCAGTTGGAACATATAGTAATTTGAAGATGAAGAAATTTGGACCTTGTAAGATCTTGAAGAAGTTTGACAATGGTAATGCTTATGAATTTGAGTTACCTAATGACATGGATATATCTCCTATATTCAATATTGCTGATTTTTATAAGTATCATGAGTCATAGGATGAAGTTATTGTATCAGAAGATTATCCTATGAAGTAGATTGAAGAAGTTTAACATATATTGGATCAAAAGGTTGGCAAGAGCACAAGAGGAAAAGATTACTATGAATATTTGGTGAAGTGGAAGAGCAGAACTATTGAAGATGCTTCATGGATTTCTTAATTTTGGTTGGATTCAACTCAAGTTTTGACATCTCAATGATTCAGGAGAATCATTTCTTTCAACCTCAGTTGTCTAATGTAGGAGCATCCTGGGTTGCCTTGTTATCCTACTCATTTTTGTTCATTTTGCAAGTTAGTGCCTAGCAATTCCTTCATGTGTTGAGTTACTGTAGCCATTCCCTCATGTGCCTAGCAATTCCTTCATGTTCCTGGCAACTCCTTCATGTGCCAAGTTACTATAGCAATTCCTTCATGTGTCAAGTTACCCAATGTATGCAAAATGACTCTTCATGTGCTGAGTTAGCTTGTGAATGCTAACTATCAGCATTTGGATGTGATTTCTACAAGATGACTTGCAGGATTTATTTCGATCTTGACATTTTTTTCTTGGGATGTGTCTAGAACATTTTTGGGTCGGCCTTCCTCTTATGTAATGTTCTAGGATAATCTGCAAGTCATTTTTTCAAGCATATATAGAGTGTTTAAGCTTAGAGTTAGGTAAGTTTTTGGGAAGAGGAATTCTAGAGAGCAGAACTGAAAGTGCAAATTTGTAGTTAGATCTTTAAATGTGAATGTATTTGTAATTGGCCGTAACCTAGAAGGCCTTATAGCTAGGCATGTGTGAAGATGTTTTGATGAATCAATAAAAGTATTTCTCTCTTCTTCATCCTTTGGTTGTTGTTCCTTGTGTTTTCTTCTGTTGTGTTAACTCTTCCAGGGTGGTTTGGATATATGGGTGAGCCTTTGGCCCTAGTTATTCATCCTTTGCCTGTGTCATTTCCTCATAATCTATTCCTTCTTATTGAGTAACCTTTACATACTTTTCTTTCTTTGTGTCTTACAACTTCTCCTTACTCATTCATCTTGTTCCTGAATACCTATTTAGTTCCTATCACATTCTTATTTGTTAGTCTAGGGACCAATTCTCATGTCTTATTCTTTACTATTTGATCCAATTCCTCTTTCATGGATTGTTTCTAGTAATCATCTTTACATGCTTCATTTGCATTCTTTGGTTCAACTTGAGATATCAAGCATAGTTTTTCATTAACTCTACTTCTTGTCATCACACCTTTGTCTTTTCTTTTGATGATCTGTTTAGATGGGTGATTCTTTAATATCATGTTCTTTCCTAAAGTAGGAGTTGTTATCTCAATTATTGGCTCTACTAAAGGTTCTAAGCTTTTTTCTTGCCTTTTCTCTCCTTCATTCTACAAATCATTATTAGTCTCAAGAATACCTCATCATTTCTTAGATTAGTAGCAACATCATCATCTGAATTGTAATCAATTATTCTCTTGTGTACTCTAAATTTCTCATCAATTGTCACATTAGCACTTTCCATAATGGTCTTAGTTCTCTAATTATAACATCTATAAGGGTTGATTTTAAATAAATAACCAAGAAACATACCTTCATCACTTCTAGCATCAAGCTTACCAATGTCATCATCTCTCTTTATGTAATAGTTACTTCCAAATATTCTAAAATACTTAACTATAGGTGAGTGACCAAACCATAGTTCATAAGGTGTCTTGTTTGTGTCCTTCCAGACTTGAACTCTGTTCATAGTGTAGATTGTAGTATTCTCTCCAAAATGTCTTGGATACGTCATTTTCTTCTAACATAGCTCTAGTTGCTTCTGTTATAGACTTGTTTCTTCTCTCTGCAACTCCATTCTGTTCAGGGGTTCTTGGAGCTGATAGCTATCTTTTAATTTCATTTTCCTCACAAAACATGTTAAACTCATTTGAAGTAAATTCTCCTCCTCTATTTGATCTTAAAAATTTAATATTTACACCAAATTCATTCTCAACTCTATTTTTGAATATCTTAAACTTGTCAAATGCCTTAGGTTTCTCTCTAAGAAATGCAACCCACATCATTCTAGAAAAATCATATACAAGAATCATGAAATACCTTTCATTATAGAATCCTCTTGTCTTTGTAGGACCATTGAGATCCGTGTGTACAATCTCCAAGTTTTTTGTAGTGTTAAACTTCTTGCTAGGAAAAGAAGTTATGTTATGCTTTGCCAGAACACACTCCTTTCGAATTGTCGCAAATATTTTACTGGTCCTCACAATACTATCAAATCTTATGTGATAGAATCTCTTATGCCACAACCAACTGTCATCTACTTTTGCAACCAAACATGTCATTTCAGTAGGATTCAACTAAAATACATTACCTCTAGATCTAGTTCTTGTTCAAATTACCTTTCCAATTTTATCTTTGATCATGCATTTCTTTTCTGTGAACTACAACTGATAACCTTTGTGTACTAGTTGTACAACACTCAAAATATTGTGCTTTAAACCATCAACAAAGTATATATCCTCAGTATTAGTTTTACCATCAAGAGTTATAGATCTAATACCTTTTGCTTGGCATGCTACATTATTTTCCACTTTAACAATTCCTCCATCCAGACTTTTGAAATCAAAAAACTTGTTCATATCAATAGTCATATGATGTGAACAACTGCTATCAATTATCCAATTAGATTTCTTCTCAACCTATGATACCAAAGCTATCTTCTTTGGAATTTCCTTTTTAATTGCTATAAATCTAATTTCATCACCACTAGCACTTAATGCTTGATCATTAGAATCATCATCTTCATTTGCATACAAACAATATCTATCTTTTCTAGGCTTATGACTTCCCTTATACTTTTTCTCCCTTTTAGGACACTTAGATGCATAATGACCATATTCATTACTATTCCAACACTTAAATATTTTCTTACCTCCCTTTTCTCTTCTTACTAGAAGGGCTATTACTTCATCAATGTTTCTTTCTTCTTTAGATTTGTTGTTGCTAGTGAAATCTCTTCTAGCACTTGTGCTCCTTGATAGGTTAGGTCGAATATTCAAGGCACTAAAAGCTATCTCTTTTCTAGTCAATTCTTTGGACTATCAAAGTTCATTCTCAACTGCTTCAAGTCTTCCAAGAAATGTCTCCTTAGTGATATCTTTGGTACATGATATCAACAATTGTATCATCTAAACTATTGGCTTGAATGGTGGTGTTAGAGTTTTCAATATCTTCCATATAACCTCATCAACTTCTTTTTTTTCTCATGGATATTTAATACTTATAGTATTTTTTGATATACATCATATATATGTTCTTACAAATTCATATTTCATCATCTTAACATCTTGAAATGCACAAATCCAACTTTGTAGCCTCAACTTCTTAGAATGTACATCACCTTCAAAACTATTTTTCAAAGCTTTCCAAGTCAAATTTGAATTAGGAAGTGATTTCACCTAATTGTACTCAAGTTTAGGAAGTGTTGTCAATAGTGCTTCTCTAGCTCTCATGTCACACATGAAAAGATCTCTTTCTATCTTGTTGCAATTTCTAAATCTTTTCTGCAATGATTTCCATAGTTTGTTCCATCAAACTTTGGACTATCTTTCCCAAACATGTTTTCCATGGATCTTCCAAAGCCGTTAAACTTTTTCTTCAAGGACATAATGCTTTAATACCAATTGTTAGAAACAATAGTCCAAGAAGATAACTAAAAGGGGGGTTGAATCAGTTATCCAATAATTAAACCACTTATCTTCATTAAACAAACTTAACCATTCAATCAAAGTAAACAGCATCCATACAACAATGCATATAGACAATTACACTAGATATGTTGACTAGGGAAACCCTTGATCAGAGGGAAAACCCCAATGGAAATGATGCCCACATGATGATGTACTAATATAAATATTCCTTGTCGGAGGATAGACCATGTTAGGAGTCTGTTACAACATTTAGTACAATGAGTCCCTATTAGGAGACTTTGAATCCCTATTAGGAGATTCCAACCCTATTAGGAGTTGTGGTATAATGTATGCAAGAAGAGCCCACTGCCCAAACATGCAATTTCAACTATAAGAAGAACTCACTACTCAAACAAGTAATTTACTGGTATCTTCTTCTTTCCTTTGTACTTCCCTTTATCTTTTCAAATAGACCAGTCACTAATAGACCTTGTAGACTAGGTCACAAACCTCAAATCCAAATACCAAACCTTGGATCACTTAGGAAAACCTTGTCAATGAAGTTTCCTTCACTTCCACGCTTCTCTACTCAATTTTGCATTTTGTACTACTCTGTTCCTTTCCAAACATTCATAAGTCACATATCTCCATGCCATGATAAATGAAAATATCCTTCCTTTATATCAAGTTGATAAAACAATTCTTGAGTTAGTTGTTAGTCCTTCTTAATTAATTATTGTAGGACCTCATTAAGAACATGTTACACTTAGTGATAACACAAAACATCCACCTTGCAACTTGAATAACTTTCCATACACTTAATATCATGACAAGAGAGTTTAGCCATGTCATCTTCATGTCCTCAACCTTAATCATTAAGATATCAAATCTACTAAGAGATAAAACAAGTTTACCATAACATGCCTCTGTAAACTCTATCTTAGAATAGATATCACCAAAACTTACATAACTTCTTCTAGAATTATCCTTTCTATTTCTGACATATACCAGATAGTCAGAAGTATTTCTCATTTAATCTTGGGTGGTTATCATGCTCAACTAGTTGTCCATACCAACTTAATATTTCCACTGTTCTTATGTCAGATACCATAGAGGACATCAAACATGTTATGTTGATATCAATGACAAACTCTGTCATGAGTGTAACATATCATCATCTCTCCAATCTTGCCAATCTTCCAACAAGTATTTTGTATATGGTCAAGAGTTATATGATATTGTTCAAGCCTTGAAGAAGTGGAGATATTATTTTATTCCTAAGGATTTTGTGTTGTATATTGATTATAAAGCTTTATAGTATTTGGGAAGTCAACATAAGTTGAATTAGAGACATATGAAGTGGGTTGAATATTTGTAGAGTTTCACATTTTTGATCAAGCATAAAAGTGGAGTAGGTAATTGAGTTGAAGATGCATTTAGCATAAGACATTCTTTGTTGACTGAGATGAAGGTTGTAGTTCTTTGTTTTGATTAGATGAAGGAATTGTATGATACTAACCATGATTTTTCTTAGGCATAGAGGGAGTGTAGAGCACCAAATTTATCAAATCAATTGAGTAAGTATGAGTAGTATTTCATTCAAGAAGGTATGTTGTTAAAAGGAATTCAGTTTTGTATACCAAGAGGTTCAATGAGAGTTAATTTGATTAAGGAAAAATATTATGGTGGGTTGGCTAGACATTTTAGGATTGATAAGACACTGAGTTTTCTTAAGGATAAGTATTATGGGCCACAAATGTATGAGGATGTTCATAAGTTTTTAAGGAGTTGTGGAATTTGTTAAGTTGCAAAAGGAGTAAGTTAAAATGCTTGATTGTATACACTTATTTATGTTCCTGAGAAACCTTGGAGTGACATCAGTATGGATTTTTTTCTTGGATTACCTAAGATAGCAAGAGGGTATGATTCCATATTTTTTGTTGTGGATAGATTTTCTAAGATGGCACATTTTATACCATGTAAGAAGACATCAGATGTTGTACATGTTGTTGATATTTTCTTAAAAGAGATTGTTAGATTGCATGGATTACCAAGATAGAAAATTTATTGGTTATTTCTAAAGGACCTTGTGGAATAAGATGAATATTGATCTAAAGTTTAGTTCTACATTCCATCCATAGATAGATGGATAGACAAAGGTTGTGAATAGAAGCTTGGGTAATTTTTTGAGATATTTAGTTGGTAATAAGTTGAGTAATTGGGATCTGGTATTGGCACAAGATGAGTTTTCATATAAAAATTATGTGAATAGGAGTACAAGAAAAACACCTTTTGATATTGTTACTAAAATATAGCCTATGTTAGAATTATTTAGAATAACTAGCGGGGTTGAATTAGTTATCCAAGGTCTAGATGTACAAATAGAACTTTTCATAGTTTAATGAACCCATATCCATAAAATGCTTTCATCATACATGCATACATTAGATTATGCAATCACTCAAACTTGTAGGTTACTATCAAATCAATTTGTAGAAATGTAAACATGCAACATAATATAATCAATAACACATTTGACATAACGATTTAACATGGAAACCTAATTTGGGAAAATCACTAGCAACATGCTACTCATTCTCACTCTTCTGAAGTGATGCTTTATGAAAGGCCAACCATGTCAAAGGTTACAATACACACTATTAAATGTGACACCATTAAAGGATTTCAATGACCCTATTGGGAGTGAGACTTGTTAGAGAACTTTAGATCATTCACTTGGAATATCACCCGGTTAAAGAATTTACAAATGATTGTTAGGTCAACCTTAATCCAAAGGATTTAACCTAGACTGATACAATGATTAGAGAGTAACAGTAAGGTTTGATCTAATAAAAACTTACAACACACTTGCAAATTATAGATCTCTATTTTAGTCCTCCATTTTGCTTGGCCTTCATACACTTCAGCTCTAATAGCTTGTTCACCCATCAAGCATTCATACCCTTAAGACTTATTTCTTTGCTTGCTAATGTAGTCTCTTTTCTTAGATCACTAAATGAAGAAAATACCCTAAACTCCTTGTCTTCCTTAGGTTCTTGCACATCAACTCTTGCTTCTGACTAGCCATCTCTATAAATAGAGAATTAAGATTACTTTTTAATCCTCCATCGTCCATTTTAGGGTTAGGTTAGATTAGATAGGATTCAATGAATCTACCCCTCATTTCATTTTATTCCCTTCTAGAAACTTCTCCTTCAATCCTCCTTGAATTCACCTCAAAATGGTTTATCTTTAATTTTTTTCAACTAGCTCATCAATCTTATCTTCCATACAGTTCACACAATCCAAGAAATCAAACTTGTTGTCTTAGATTCATCAAATTCTCAATATTTTTCATAATGTTGACACTCAGCATTAACTGGCTTTTGATGCTCGGTACATACTGTATTTCTTAGCATCTACTATCAAAACACTTGGCATGAAATAAAATTTACTAGTACTCGGCATTAACTAAACTTTACTTGACTTACATTGTTTCACTCAGCTTACACTGAAA
Organism: Cupressus sempervirens; assembly: GCA_028749045.1. Classification (NCBI taxonomy): domain Eukaryota; kingdom Viridiplantae; phylum Streptophyta; class Pinopsida; order Cupressales; family Cupressaceae; genus Cupressus; species Cupressus sempervirens. Next base: position 65,818,259 of record CM053788.1, read on the forward strand.
TTGACTTTGCTTAGCTCCTGTTGATTTTTTGCTCAGCTTGTACTAACTTTTCTTAGAACTTACTGTCCACTTAGTCAAGTTTGGTTGACAAATTTTTTTTAACTTGTTCTTCTAAATTTACTCAGTGTAGCCACCCTCTACAACATTAAATAGATTATCAATGCACTATAATGTCACCCTCTTAATTGATTATTGTACTCCTTTTCATATCATAACTCAAACTTTCCTCTAGGTGTTATTGTTACCTCATTTGATCAAATCCTCTTCATCAATAAAACAAATGATAGTACTTAAATTATATAAAAAATTATCTTACTACCAAGTAGTAGGTTTGACATTAGTGACAAAACAATGATTAAAACACATTTATCATACTTATATCAATCTATTTTTAATAATCTCCCTCTTTGGTATTAATGGCAAACCAAACTAACTAGACTTAATTAGTATGACCAATCAAAACACCAAAAAGAAAATAATTCCTTTTATTGAAATCTCTCCCTCTATCAATAAATTTCATCTTCTAAATAGGTTACAAAATTTTTGTTTGGATCAATAGACAATCAACTCATCCTTATGACTATAGAAGTTGATAAAATCTGACTCCGAAATGTGCCAAGATCACCTACATGCAAATAACCTATCGAAGAGAAACCAAGAAGGAAGAGGTGGAGCTTGGAAAAACCCTAATCAGACTTGAGAGAGAAAATATTGCAAAACAAGAAAAATGTATTTACAATTGAAAATGAGATGTGAGATGTGAAAATACAAAGAGAGAGCCCGAATATAAAGGCCTCATGGAAGTTTGTAGAACAAGATGGAAAGAGGTAGAAGATAAGGTTGACAATTAAGCACATTTCCACAAAAAGGTGGAACATGCTAGAAGGGAACAAACTCCCATGTTGTCAACAACTCATCACTACAACTATTAAATAAATGCATTAACCTAAGTAAACTTAAGTAAATAGAATAAATTATTAATCATTAATTATTTACTCTAACACCCACCTTAAGTGAAACTTAGGGGAATGCCTTAAGCTCACAAAACTAAGAGAAAATGCAGGATCGGTCTCAAAAACAAGGCCACGTTAGGTACCCATGTATAATGCAAAGAGATGCAACCTCTAAAAATGGGGAAAGAAAGAAAACCATATGGGAAAAACTCTCCCCTAAAAAGAGGTAAGAACCTAGTGAAGGATTGAAGAAGCCTCCAACTAGAGGAATGTCCCATAAAATAGGAACAAAGAAGTGATCATAAAGAGCATCACTAAAGCATGAAGAAGCCAAAAAATCTATCATCAAAAAGGAACTGCTGATCTAAAGAACCTCCATGGAAGAAGAAGGCACAAACTGAGTATGTCTATATGGTAGATGATCCATCTCACCGAAATGCATAGGTAGCCAGCCACTACAATTGCCTCGTATATAGGATCAACCATTGAATACATAGCTCACACTATCAAACCATCAAACCATGGATGCATTAGAACACTAGAATAACCCCCCCTTAATGCAGATGGGGTGAGATGACAGGCAATTGAGAAGGTGGGCCAATATCCTCTACAGATAGAACCAAGAATGATGAGAGAGGGGAAGAGTTAAAAACACCTATAAAGACACAGTCACACTAATGGTGCATGGGAAAACAAATGGAAGAAGGCCAAAAATAGCAAAAAACTATCCCCCCATGGTGCCTTATAAAATAGTGCAAATACAACTATCTCAAAACAACATTCATGAACCCAAAATATAAGAGTGGCACTTTATCTCAGTGCATATACATAAAAGTTCTTACAAATGATGTCTATAATGATCAAAAAAGGAAAAAAGCTGATACAAAAGATAGTACAGCCCAAAACAAAACATTTCATGCTAGAAATATAATCCTCAGACTTGAAACACCTAAGATATCCACCATAGAGCAAAAATGCCAAAACAATGATAGAAAGAGCATGGGATAGAATCTAAAGGAAATGATAGCATTTCTAAAAAGATGACAAAACCAACTTTTCAAAAATATAATGTTTTCAAAAAATGGACATGGGATGAAAAAAATATGCATGTTTTCAAAAAATCCACCTTCTCCCTAGTCTAGTTCAATGTCAAACCTATTGTGCAAACTTGGATGGGAGTAAATGATTCATGTTCAAATTTGTTGTCTCTCGGTCAATTTTCATTCTCTCCATAATCACTGAGATGTATTGTAAAATTCAAAATAGATCCCTCATTAAGGGCCAAGAAAGAAATTTAGATTGTTATTGAAATTTAGTTATGTTGGGAGATTTCTCCTCAAGATTGAAATCCTGTGTAAAAATGTTATTGTTAACTTATTGTGGAAATGACAACGATGTTGAGTTTTCTTATTGGTTCTTTCCTGGCAAAGCCTTTGAATCAGGTGGTCAATAAAAAAATGATTGAGTGATATCCTTATGAGATTTTTGTAATTTCAATTATATGCACGTGTATTGAAAAGTAGATAAAATGATGATGTTAAATTATACAAATTTCAAGCTCAAATATGTTAAGGAAAAATTGATATGGTTGGAACTTCAATTCAATTTCGTGCTTATTAGGAGATAAAATAAATGGTACACTATTGTTAAAACGAATTATTCAACCCCTTGGTTAACTAGGTATTTGGAAATTCCAATTAGAAAAGAAAAATATAAACCCCCCACCTTGTTATAAAAATAAATTGTTTGGAAAATCTATACTTAGAAAAAAAATAGGCTTGTGGAAAAAAATTTGCATCCTGGAGCAAAAAGCTTACTAGATTTTGTATGGGGAAAAAATTAAGTCATCTCCTTTTTGCAACAGAGAATCTAAAGATTCCTCTATTATTCCTTGTTTGAATATATTAATATTAGATTTTTAAATTTAAAAAAAAAAAGAAAAAGAAAATATGCATAAGTATCCTAAATATCCTAATCTACCCACAAACCTTTATGAAATAACTATCCTATCCTATCAAAATTAAACTACCAACTAAACTTTAATATTAATACCCATCTATTCTCTTTCCCCACATGCTTTATACCCCTTACCAAGGCATTGAAAGGAGAAGGGAGTCATCATAATGTTTCTGATGTCACTCTCCCAACCACTTTAACTTGGACGCAACATGCTTTTTGGGGAAGTTAAAGTCGAAATTGGCATGTAACCTGCCTTGTTTGCTTTTAAAAACAAAAATTTTCGTTGCTGCATTGTCAAATCTAGGACATTCCACTCATAACTACCCCTCCATGTTTCCTAGGCTTCAAATTTGAATAGGGACAGAGTGGAATATTAAACCAAGTCAATGTATTTATTATTGGGATGACGTTTGGCCATCACTTGGTGGACAATGACTTTAATGTTTTGTTCCCCCCTTCCATGTGTGTTCTGATCAAGCCAATCAATGGCCTTGGGGCAGGAGCAGCACTCCCCACTTGGCCATGTGCTTGGGAAGCACCCAAGCTTGGGGAAGTGTGCTCCCACTTGGGCAGCCTAGGGATTAGGGTATGTAGGGTGGGTTGGGTATTATAGGGATTAGTTTAGTTAAGTTTTATGTTTTTTTTTGGTATTTTAATTTATATGTTTCTAAATGTTAGTTAATTAGTATTTCTTTTATGTTAATATTAGAAATTTTTTTAAGTGTTAGATTATTGTAGTTATTTGTTAATTTAGTTTTTAGTATTAGTAAAGATTTAGTTAGTATCTTTAATTGAAGTTTTATAATTTAGTTTAGTTTTAGTGTAGTTAGAATTTCTTGCTAAGTAATTAGAAGCTAGTTTTTTTTTTTAAAAGTTGGATAGTTAGTATTTCTTTATTTTAAGTAATTTTAAATTAGAAATAAGATTTGAGAGTTATAGCTAGTAGTGTAAGTTTTGATATTAAGTTTGTTAAGAAAGGTTATAAAGTTAATTTAATATTTAGTAGAGTTTTATGTTTCAGAAAGGTTAGTATCATTTTTGGTTAAAATGTTGTCTAAGATAAGTTAGTTAGTGTATTTAATCCGTCTTAAAAATAATTTAGATTTATTATGTTAAGTGATTATAATGTTCTTAAATCAAAAATTAGTGTTATTTTATCTTAAAATGTTTTAGATTAGTAAAGGTTGTAAGATTAAGTTAGATTATTAGAATAAATTTGAAGTGTTGATTTTATATCTAGATAGTTGTGTACTATTGCGAGTTTAGGATAATTTTATTTATTTATTTTAATTATAATATATTACCTTAAAATTAAAACAATAATGAAACAAAAGTCAAAATCAATTTAATAACGAATGCTCAAATTTAATGATCTTTTCATACTCATCGATGATAAACTTAAATGGAAATGGCAGGACATCATTAGGAGATCTTGTATTTTTTTCTCATTATACCTATACTTTAGCATGTGTATATAAAAATTTCAAACTTAGTGGTGCTATTGATCTTTAAAAAAATTGTTAGTATGTTTTTGCCCCAATTTTTAGGCATGACATTTTCGTATCAGAGCCTAGTTTCGTGACACTTGGGCAACAATGGGTCCATGTAAAGTGTGGAAATTTAAAAGTTACTCTACGAAGTAGGGATTGATCCTTGGAAAATTTTAAGAAGCTAATAAATTTTTTCTAGACTATGATATTGATAAGTAAACCTAAGAAAAACCTAAAATTGGTATCAATGATTGTAAGTGGTCAACCATAATCAGATAACCCCGTCTTAATGACTAGAAAAAAAATGATTCAATGCAAGAAGGTTATATTTATATTAAAAGTATATTATGATCTCTTTAAGAAGATAAAATTTTATTGAATATGAGCACCTTGAGGGAAAACTAAATTAAGAACCCTAGAACATCTTTTGAGCAGAAACAATCAAATAACCTGGCAATCATAGAGAAAGTGTTTCTCATCATCTTTAGTAGAAGCTAGATTTTGTCTAACCCTATCACTCGTAGGAGAATTGTAGTCTATATATAGTATGGAGGTGATCGAGTAGACTAGTATTTTTTTAGACATTATAAACATCAGTAAAGGAAACCTACAATCTTCATAATCAAATTTTGTACCTACAAGTTGAAATATTAAGTCGATAAAATGAATGGTGAGTAAATAGGAAGGTAGCACTTGAAGAAGTATACCACATTACCAAGTTATTGGGATACCTCTAACCTATTAAAAATTAAAAATTTATTGTTCCAGTAATCCTCAAAAAGCAAACAAGAGCTAATTTGGAATCTGCAAGTAACATTTGGGAACCTCGAATGATAGGGTTACTAATGCGAGAAGTTGTTCAACAAGAGAGAGTTAGTTAGGAACGTAAAAAGAATATGAATATCTTAGGTTGCTATAGGGAATGAGACCCTAATTAGGGAATGAATCTATCTAAAATATATGGTGCTAAAAATTAAATCAAATGGTGATAAGTATGTAACATAAGTATTGAACCAGTAAGATGGGAAGATGTAAACTTTTGAGTTAGGATTATGTGAGTCTATTATGTTGGCAAGCTTATTCTATAAACATGAGTAATACTAAATTTTAACTATCAAGTGAATACTCATAGACTGTAGTATCAAAATTATTGGATCCATTAAACCCTACAATATAGATAAAGTGAAGTTGTGATAAGGTCACCAACCTAATACAAACTAAAGGGTTCAGGTATTAGAATTAAGTTATAAGAGGATTATAAGCCACAAGGCATGATAAGAACAATGATGATGACTTATATCATCTATAAGGAGATAGCTATAAGAGTGAATAATTAAACATTGACAACATCCTAATAATGGTTTTATACCTAGCTAGTTACAACCCTAAACCTAAGGATGAACTCATAAATCATTTGTGGTCAAGAAATATGAAATATGGAAGTATTGATAAGAATAGTAGCAATCAGTGCATTCTTGGATAATAATTAAAACTTGTGTAAACAATGAGATAAATAGAACGGTGATATATATATATATATATATATATATATATATATATATATATATATATATATATATATATATATATATATATATATATATATATATATATATATATATATATATATATATATATATATATATATACAAAATCATACTAAATTTGGTGAGGATTGATAATACAACTTCAACCAGTATATTGTGGTAAATTTGACCTAAGAAAGATTATGGGTAGGAGCCCTAATATGTAATTTTGGTGAATTGAGGGTAAGAGAATTGGTAGTGTAACCACAACTCAGAGTATAACTCTACTAACACTAAGGTCCCCACATGTTAGAGTCTTCAAAAAGAAACCAATATAACAACAAGAGGATTGATGGAGACTCGTTTCCATATCCTTGCATTTGCACTTTTGAGTGAGTTATGATTAGGGAAAACCCCTTAGTACAATAACCCCTAATTATAGGGTGATGTTGATGAAGATAAGTATGTAGTTAGTATGTGGGATCAATCATAGCTGAGTGACATGGTCGTTAGACCTCCATCTAATTTCAATTCATAATCCCTATGATGTATTTGGAAGACCTAAGATTCCTCATTTTCCTCAGTGACCCTGGTACGACTGCATTATGTCAATAATTTAAACTTTGTAAGTAATTGAATTTATTTCCTTATATGTCTGATTTTAGATTTTGGTATTTATAATGTTCTTTCCTTTTTGCCAACAATGTGATGTGGGGCTATTTAGCCAACTATATTATTGATGATTCTATTTTGCCTCTTAGTTATGTCCTTATTTCTTGATTAAAATTTTACTATTGTGACCACTCTTTGTTTCTTTGATTTCAAAATTTTGTGTTGGATGTTTCATCCTTAATGTTGAATTTATTTGTGAGGCACTTTCTTTTAAATTTTGTTGGAAAAGAGACATATGATGGGCCTATCAAAGGGATTACTGACAATTAAGTAGATGTTTAACATTAAGTTTTGGGGTTATTAGTGAGAGTATTCGTGCCCCACCCTCTCCCAGGACTTGGAGTATAGGACTAGTGTTATTCTTTGATTGTTATGAGTAATGAAATTGCACCCCAACATAAATGTGGTTAAGGTTACGGGTTAATCGAAAGGACTTCTAATAGAAAGGTGCATGTGTAGTGATGGAATCACTGAGTATCCCATCAAGAATCAGTGCATCGTGGAAAATCTAAAGGGAAAGTATTTAACCTTGAATAAAGGGAGAAGTTGCTTAATATGAAAACGTATTTGAGGGAGGCTCATATGACTATTACCCTGATGAGTGGGTATGTAGGATCCAGAACATCTTATGATATTATTAAGGCTAGAGACTCTATAGGTATATTTATATTAGATTAGAAAGTTTATTTTTATGTGACCTATATGTTTTAAGGAATAATTGACCCTAGAAAATGTAACCATGTTAGAGTTTTGGATTGAACTTCTCTTTTAACAATGGTAATAAAATAAATAGGTTATCATCCCAGTGTATGTATGTGAATTATTAATCATTCTTTTAATAAGAGTAAATCTTAGAATAAGTCTAGACAAGATCTAGCATAGCATGAACATTTTAGTTGTGTGACTTCCAGGAGGAAGTCAAAGGCTAGTGGGGAAGGATGTAAGGTCTCTCCTCACACATACTTATTAAATATGAATTTCTCTATTAAATTTGTTGTAGGAGATTTGAATGGATATGAAGTTATGTTTTATGTTGTGAATGTCCTAATGAAATCAAGAGTAGTTGATACATCCATGTTTTAATACTCATGATTCGAGAACTACTACATTATCTTGACTAATTAAACATTAAAATTTCACTAACAATGATACAAGGCATTTTCACCTAATGATAAGGGTGTTGATTTTGATACCTTGATGATTAAGTTTTATGCTTCAGATAGTTTAGTATTCTTTAATTGGTGTTGTTATGATTTTTAGGTATATGCATGCCTAATAATGATTATACTAGTACTTAATTTGAAATTAATGAATAAGTTATATGTTATATTTATTATGTGATTATTGATGATTAAATGTGAGTAGAAATGAATTAAATAGTTAGTTATATGAAAGATTCATGTTTTATGTGATTTCCCTAATAAATTATATATATATATATATATATGCATGAGATTTTCTTGAGCTACTGATGTGTGCAATGAGTGTGCGGAATATTTTAGCTAAGAAATCTAATGGAGAAATAGAACTAAACCCTATGTACCAATTGTGGAAGCAAGGGTTGAGTCCAGCAAAAGGCACAAACCCCATTGTTCATATTTTATTTGTGTCATGGATTGAATGAATTATCATTTTGTAATCTTTAAAGTGTTAATGTTTTGTAACAATGATTTTTCAATGTCGCTTGATACTTATGAATTGTATATGCATTCCAGCATGATAGTTAGGGTTAATTGAGTAACCTTAAGATCTAAGTCAGACTAGGTTAGTGACCTTTTTGCTAATCAGTTTGTAATCAAGATTAATTACCCTAATCAAGATTAGTCAGTAATCTACATTTTTTAAAGTTGTTAAGTAGTCCTAAAAATTCCAAGCTTTTGATAGGTCCTTAATTAGTCCTAAAAGCCAAAAATCATGAAATCTAAGTACCTAAGGGGTATAGGTATGGGTTGGGGGCATTTTCCACCCCCTAGCCCCTTTTGTTGACTTTTATGGTCACTCAAAAACTCAATTTTTACTTTATTTCAAAAATTGATTGTTTCCATTATGAGTTGGATAACTTTAACTCCACCTTGAGGTCAGCCTTATGTCTAGTTGAGTTAGAAGACCCTAGAACTTTTAGGCAAGTGGGGGAGTTATTTCTTTTGAGATTTGTTGAGTTTAGGATCTTATTTAGAAGCAATTTTGAAAGGGTTTTGGGTGTTGATCCAACCTCTAGATTTAGAGTGGAATTTAGGATTGAAGGAGAAGGAGAATGAAGGGAATGCTCATCTCAAATTTTCTCAATAGCCATAACCCAATTTTGAAGGTAGAAATCCCTCAACTCATGTTGTTCATGTTCCGTTCATGCTTAAGTTATTGTGTTTGCAATTGTATGTTCATATGTGTGTTCAGTATTTTTGGGAGGGATTGAAATAGGTTTTCTAAAAATGTTTTTCCCTTGTGTTTTTCTTTGAATTTCAAAGGGATTGTATGGGTTGTATTGGCATTACTCACCTTTGGATAGGGAAAAAGTGGCCATGTACAGGACGAGGTCTTTAGTTGGACTTCAACAGTGCAAAGTCTCTTCTTAGGATGAGAAGCGAGAAAGAGAGTAGGGTGTTATGGGCCCATACTCATCAGTACAAACCATGTTTTGAGTTTTGGAATTTGAGAAATTAAAGAATGAAATTCCTTGTGATATCAGCCTCAAAAGGGAATCTGTGGAAGAACAAAAGTTCTTGAGATTTTAGCCCCGATAGGGCATATGTTATGGCATTGTGACCGACGTCTCCTATTGAAAAAATCCACCTTTTCCCTAGTTTGGTTCAATGTCAAACCTATTGTGAAAACCTAGATGGGAATAAATGATTGATTATGTCTTCATGTTCAAATTTGTTGTCTCCCAGTCAGTTTTCATTCTCTCCATAATCATTAAGATGTATTGCAAAATTCAAAATGGATCCCTTGTTAAGGACCAAGAAGGAAATTCATATTGTTATTGAAATTCAATTATGTTGGGAGATTTCTCCTCGGGATTGTAATCCTATGTAAAAATGTTATTGTTAACTTATTGTGGAAATGGCAATGATGTCGGGTTTTCTTCCTAGTTCTTTCCCGGCAGAGCCTTTGAATCAGGTGGTCAATAAAAAAATGATTGAGTGATATCCTTGCTTATGAGATTTTTGTAATTTTAGTTATATGCACATGTGTATTGAAAAGTAGATAAAATGGTGATGTTCAATTATGCAAATTTCAAGTTCAAATATGCTAAGAAAAAATTGATATGGTTGGAACTTCAATTCAATTTCATGCTTATCAAGAGATAAAATAAATCTTACACTATTGTTAAAATGAATTATTCAACCCCTTGGTTAACTAGGCATTTGAAAATTCTAATTAGAAAAGAAAAATATAAACCCCCCCCCCCCTTGTTATAAAAATAAATTGTTTGGAAAATCTATATTTAGAAAAAAAATAGGCTTCTGGGAAAAAATTTGCATCCTACAACAAAAAGCTCACTAGATTTTGTTTGGGGAAAAAATTAAGTCATCTAAAGATTCCTTTATTATTCCTTGTTTGAATATATATATATATATATACATGTATATATATATATATACATGTATATATATATATATACATGTATATATATATATATATACATGTATATATATATATATACAGGTATATATATATATATACATGTATATATATATATACATGTATATATATATATATACATGTATATATACATGTATGTGTATATATATACATGTATATATACATGTATGTATATATATATATATGTATATATATACATATGTATATACATATATACATATATATATACACATGTATATATATATACATATACATGTATATATGTATATATATGTATATATATATATATACATGTATATATATATATATATATGTATATATGTATGTATATATATATATATATATGCATGAGTATCCTAAATATACTAATCTACCCACAAACCTTTGTGAAATAACTATCCTATCCTATCAAAATAAGACTACCAACTAAACTTTGATATTAATACCCATCTATTCTCTTTCCCCACATGCTTTATACCCCTTACAAAGGCATTGAAAGGAGAAGGGAGTCATCATGATGTTGTTGATATCACTTTAATGTTTTGTTCCCCCCTTCCATGTGTGTTCTGATCAAGCCAATCAATGGCCTTGGGGCAGGAGCAGCACTCCCCACTTGGCCATGTGCTTGGGAAGCACCCAAGCTTGGGGAAGTGTGCTCCCACTTGGGCGGCCTAGGGATTAGGGTGTTTAGGGTGGATTGGGTTGTATAGGGATTAGTTTAGTTAAGTTTTATATTTTTTTTTGGTATTTTAATTTATATGTTTTTAAATGTTAGCTAATTAGTATTTCTTTTATGTTAATATTAGAAAAAAATTTAAGTGTTAGTTTATTGTAGTTAGTTGTTAATTTAGTTTTTAGTATTAGTAAAGATTTAGTTAGTATCTTTAATTGAAGTTTTATAATTTAGTTTAGTTTTAGTGTAGTTAGAATTTCTTGCTAAGTAATTAGAAGCTAGTTTTTTTCTTTTTAAAGTTAGATAGTGTTTCTTTATTTTATTTAATTTTAAATTAGAAATAAGATTTGAGAGTTATAGCTAGTAGTGTAAGTTTTGATATTAAGTTTTTTGAGAAAGGTTATAAACTTAATTTATTATTTAGTAAAGTTTTATGTTTTAGAAAGGTTAGTATCATTTTTGGTTAAAATGTTGTCTAAGATAAGTTAGTTAGTGTATTTAATCTGTCTTAAAAAATATTTAGATTTATTATGCTAAGCGATTATATTGTTCTTAAATTGAAAATTAGTGTTATTTTATCTTAAAATGTTTTAGATTAGTAAAGGTTGTAAAATTAAGTTAGATTATCAGATTAAATTTTAAGTGTTGATTTTATATCTAGATAATTGTGTACTATTGCGAGTTTAGAATAATTTTATTTATTTATTTTAATTATAATATATTACCTTAAAATTAAAGCAATAACGAAACAAAAGTCAAAATCAATTTAATAATGAATGTTCAAATTTAACAATCTTTTCATACTCATCGATGATAAACTTAAATGGAAATGATAGGACATTGTTAGGAGATCCTGTATCTATTTCTCATTATACCTATACTTTAGCATGTGCATATAAATATTTCAAACTTAGTGGTGTTATTGATCTTTAAAAAAAATTGTTGATGTGTTTTTGCCCCAATTTTTGGGCATGACATGATACTTGATTACAATGTGCTTAGTCTTTGTATGCATCACAGGATTCTTTGATATTTTTATAGCACTTTTAATATCACAATAAAGTATCACAGGTTCAGTGACTTCCTCCTTCGTACCTTTGAATAGCTATTTGACCCATACAATGCTTGTGCAATTCACCATAGCAGCAACATATCCAGCTTCAACAATAGATTAAGAAATGTAATTTTGTGTCTTGCTAGTATATGTAACCAGCCTTTTGTCTAAGAGAAATGTTCCTCCACTGGTGTTCTTTCTGTCATCAATATTTCTAGCCCAACCAACATTGGTATAGGCTCTCAATTCAAATTGCTCATTTTTCTTGTAGTATAGACCATAATCCTATGTTCCTTTTAGATATCTCATTATTCTCTTTACTACCATCAAGTGATTCTCCCTAGGATTAGTAGAGAATCTTACAACTATCCCTAAAAATAATGCAATATCAGGTCTATTATGTACTACATGTTGTAATTTTTCAATCATAGACCTATATAATGTTTGATTCACGTCAGTTGAATCATCATTGTTTGACTATTTATGTCCTATCACCATAGGTGTGCTTACTATCTTGGAATCTTCCAATCTAAAAGTTTTTAGTATCTCCTTTATATACTTTGACTGAGTGATGTATATACCATACTTCATCTAATGTACTTGCAATTCCACAAAGAACTTGATCTCTCCAAACATAGACATCTCAAATTCTTGTTTCATTTCATTTACAAAAGCATTACATAAAGTATCTTCACCTCCAAATATGATATCTTCTTCAGCATGCATACCTTCATAAAAGTATAGAAATGATTTGTATTTTTCTAATTCCTTTATAGGTTCAGCCTCATATACTTTTGTATATTAATCAAATTTCACATTTGCACTTTTCACAACTTTGTTAGTGTTAGTATTTAAACACTTATAAGCTTTACTTCTTATGGAATAACCAAGAAATCTACCTTCTTCAAATTTTTCATCTAGTTTACCATTCCTTAAATCTTTGAGAATATAACAATTGCTTCCAAATACCTTAAAATATTTTACATTGGGTGAATATCTATACCATAGTTTAAAAGGTGTTGAATGAGTACCTTTCTTGACTTGTACATGGCTCAAGGTATAGATAATTGTACTTCTAACTTGTCTCCAGTATTTCAAGGCAACATTTTTCTTTATCATGAGTGTCCTAGCACAATCCATTATAGCCATGTTCCTCCTTTTAGCAATTCCATTTTGTGGAGGGATTCTAGGAGCATATGTTTGTCTTTTGATTCCTCTATCATTAAAAACAATCTCAAACTCATTTGATGTAAATTCTCCTCCTCTATCATATCTAAACATTTCAAACTTCTACCTATTTCTTTCTCAACTCTTGCTAAGTGACACTTAAACATTTGGAAAGCATCATATTTCTATTCCAGAAACATAGCAATAATCATTCTAGAGTAATCATCAACAAGCAGCATAATGTACTTATCTCCTTTGTAGCTTTTCACTTCAATTGGTCCACACAAGTTAGTATGAACAATCTCTAATATTCCATTGGAGGTATGAGTCTTACTCTTAAAACTTGACTTTGTCATTTTGCCTAACAAACATTGTTTGCAAATTATATTGTCAAGCTTATTCAACTTAAGCAAACCTTTGAATCTTCTCATGTTACTGATACTAACCAAGTTATCAAAATTAAGATGACATAACCTCTTTTTCCATAGCCACACATCATCAAATTCTACAACTAAACAAGTAGCATCCTCTATATCAAGGTAGAACAGATTACTTCTAGTTTGATCACATTTTCCAATCAGTTTTCCATTAGTATCATATATCTTAGCAATTTTGTTCTCAAACCGAACCTTAGATCCGAAATTATTTTGTTGAGACACATTCAACAAATTATAGTTAAGTCCTTCAACATAGTAAGCATTATTACATAAAATATTTTTTGTGAGCTTGATAGAACCTTTTCCTTTTATTAAACATGGTGCATCATTACCAAATCTTACACTATTTCCATCATAATATTTCAAGGTAATGAACTTAATTTTATCTCCAGTCATGTGATGTGAACACCCACTATCAATGGTCCATCTATCATTCTTGTTCACACAAGAAACTAGTGCAGTTGTCTCATCCTCATCAGATTCATCCTTCATTGTAACATACACCACTTCATCATCATGATCTTTAGATCCATCTTTTATTTCCTCTTTAGAAATATAGCAAGACTTCATACCTTTTTCTTTGTATTTTTTATTGTCTTCATCTCTTCTACTTTTTTAATTGTCACCACTTCTGTAATTCTTCTTCTCAGGAAATCTAGCAGTAATATGACCAACTACATTGCAATTGAAATACATGATAGGTAACTTACCTTTAAACTTGTCTTTACCTTTTTGAAATCTCCTTGCCACTAGTGCTTCAAATTGATCTACATCTTCCTCATCTATATCACTGTCACTGGACACATATTTTGTCTTTTACTTCTTCTTCTCATCAAGTTCCTTTAATGATAGCTTAGCTTTGAAAGAAAATTCAATTTTTTCAATTTTTTAATTATCAAAATTAGATAGCTCGAAAGAAGTGAGCCTACCTACCAAATCTTCAAGAGTCAGATCATTCCCTGGCATACATCTTAGTTCTTGTACTATAGAAACTCTAATAGCATATATAGGTAGCAATGTTCTCAAAATTTTACTTAATATAGTATCATCATCTATTTTACCAATAGCTCCACTTATTGCTTTAACAACATCTTTTATCCTAGAGCAAAATTAAGCAATATTCTCACCTTCTTGCATTCTCATATCATCAAACTTACCTCTAAGACTTTCAGTTTTGGCTCTTAGAACATTTTTGTCACCTCCATAGATAGTATGTAGAGCATCCCACATTTTCTTTGCATTGTCACAACCCTTAATATCATCAAACTTAGTATAGCTTAGGGAAGAGGCAATCTCCAAAAAAAATTTGGTTATGTTATTTCTTCTTTTTGATATCTCTAGTAGTTAGGGCTCTAGCAAGATCAGTATGCTCAACAGCAACAGCAGATTGTGCATGATCTCCAAGACCTCTTAGGTGTAGCTTCATCAAACTTTTCCATGCAGGGAATTTATCTCTATCAAGCTTGGGTACTTCTCTTTTTGACATCTTGATCTTTGTCTTCCAGTACCTTCAAACTAGTCCTCTTAAGTAGATGGCTCTTATACCATTGTTGGAATTGTTTATAATAATTAAGGGGGGGGTGAATCAATTATCTAAGGTCCAAATGTATAAATAGAACTTTTCACAGCTTAGTGAACCCATATCCATAAAACATTTTCATCATGCATGCATCCATTAGATTATGAAATCACTCAAACTTGTACGTTACTGTCAAATCAATTTGTAGAAATGTAAACATGAAATATAACAGATTCAATAACACTTTTGACACAATGATTTAATGAGGAACCCCAATTTGGGAAAACCACCACTAACATGCTACTCATTCTCACTCTTCTAAAGTGATGCCCTATGAAAGGCCAGCCCTATTAAAGGTTATAATACACATTGTTAAATGTGATCCAATTAATGGATTTCAATCACCCTATTAGGAGTGAGCCTTGTTAGAGGACTTTAGATCATTCACCTGGAATGTCACCTAGTTAAAGGATTTACAAATGACTATTAGGTCAACCTTAATCCAAAGGATTTACCCTAGACTAATACAATGATTAGAGAGTAACAGTAAGGTTTGATCTAATAACAACCTACAACACACTTGTAGATTATAGATATTTATTTCAGTCCCCCATTTTGCTTGGCCTTCATACACTTCAGCTCTATTAGCTTGTTCACCCTTCAAGCATTCATACCCTTAAGCCTTCTTGATTTTCTTGCCAATGCAGTCTCTTCTCTTAGGTCATTGAATGAAATAAATATTCTAGACTCCTTGTCTTCCTTAGGTTCTCACACATCAACTCTTTCTTCTGACTAGCCATCTCTATAAATAGAGAATTAAAATATTTTGTCATTCATCCTCCATTGTCCATTTTAGGGTTAGGTTAGATTAGATAGGATTCAATGAATCTACCCCTCATTTCATTTCATTCCCTTCTAGAAACTTCTTAAATCCTTCTTGAATTTACCTCAAAATGGTTTATCTTGAATTTTGTACCATCATCTCATCAATCTAATCTTCCACACAGTTCACATAATCCAAGAAATCAAACTTGTCAGCTCAGATTCATTGAATTCTTGATCTTTCTCATAATTATAACACTTGGCATTAACTGGCTTCTGATTCTTGGCACATATTCCATTACTTAGCATCCATTGTCAAAACACTTGGCATGCACTAAAGTTTACTAGTGCTAGGCATCAACTAAACTTTACTCGGCTTACACTATTTCACTCAGCCTACATTGAAATTGACTTTTTTCAGATCCAACTAATTTCTTTCTTGGCTTTCACTAACTTTGCTTAGTACCTACTATCCACTTAGTCAAGCTTGGCATAAAAACTTCATTTAACTTGTTCTTCTAAACTTACTTAGTGTAACCACCCTTTGTAACCTTAAGTATATTATCAATGCACTATAATATCATTGTCTTAACTAATTCTTGTACTCCTTTTTATATCATAACTCAACCTTTCCTCTAGGTGCTATTGTTACCTCATTTGATCCTCTTTATCAATCAAACAAATGATAGTACTTAAATCATATAAGTAATTGTCTTGCCAAAAAGTAATACGTTTGACATCAATGATAAAATAATGATTAAAACACATTTACTTATATCAGTCTATTTTTAATAGCCTAGAGGAGTATCAAAATTAAGGGATGTTGATGAAGAGAAGAGAAGTGCTAAAAGGAAGGAATTTGTTGGTTTTATGAAGTCCTTGAATGAGGAAGTGATGTTGAGGTTTGAACAAATTAATTGGAAGTATAAGGAGAATGGTGATAAGTCTAGGAGACATCACATTTTTGAAGTTGCTAATGAGGTGATGGTTCATTTGAAGAAGGAGGGGGTTTCCTATTGGAACATATAATAAGTTGAGGATGAAGAAGTTTGGTCCTTGTACTATTTTGAGGAATTTTGATAGTGGTAATGCTTATGAAGTTGAGTTACTTAATGACATGGATATATCTCCTATATTCAATGTTATTGATTTACATAAGTATCATGAGTCAGATTATGAAGTTGTTATCCAGATGATTATCCTAAGAAGAAGATTGAAGAGGTTGAATAGATATTAGATCAGAGAATTAGTAAAAGCATGAGAGAAAAAGATTACTATGAATATTTGGTGAAGCAAAAGAACAAACCAGTTGAAGATGCTACATGGATTTCTCAATCAGGGTTGGATTCAGCTTGGGTTGTGACATCTCAATTATTTAGAAGAAACATTTCTTTCAACCCTGGTTGTCTAATGCAGGAGAATCCTAGGTTTCCTTATTATCTTGCTCATTTTTTTTCATTTTACCATATCATTGTTGAGTTCTTATATGTTGTGAGTTGTCCAATGTTGGTTGAGTGTTCCTTCATGTGTCAAGTGAGCCTGACGTTTTCTTATGTTTGGTTCCTTTTTTACCAAGTTTTTTGTGATTGGTTCCTAGTGTGAGCTAACTTATGTATTTAATTTGGGTTGGGATTTTAATGTAAGGATCTTTTCTTGGGATGTGTGCAAACCATTTTAAGGTCAACCTTCTATTATATAACAATCTAGAATCTTGTGTAAGTCATTTTGGAAAGTAGAAATAGGGGTGTTTAGGTTATGTTAGGTAGGAGGCTAAGATGTTAGTGGTGTGCAAAGTCCAGGAAGCTAGAAAAGATAGAATGAAGGATCTATGAAAATTCTAAGTTTGGAATTTTGTAAATCTTTTAGTCATAACCCAAAAGGCCTTACAAATGGGCATGTATGTCGATAATTGGATTAATCAATAAATTATTTTATGTTTCTTCTCTCCTTGGTGGTATTCTATGTTGTTTTCTTCTATTGTGTTTACTCAATGAGGTGCTTAGATAGTTAGGTGTGTCTCTAGCCCTAGCTATCCAGATACTCCTTGCATCATTTTTATATTATTATTCATTACTAAACACCATTTTTAGAAGGAGGTATTATCATTAAGGTATTCTAAGGGGGTATTTGATAGTCCACCATTCCCAAATTTGTTTTTCCTCAAGAAATTACAATATGTAATGCCTCGCCAAGGGATCCAAAGAATTAACCTAGAATTTCACTAAGTTTGGTAGCATTTTTTTTTTTTAACATGAAAGTAAATACCACATATAACTTATGCACAATGACGAAAGCAATAGTAATGTCCATCTGAAAATAAACATAACATACATAATAGATTACATTCTTTAAGATCCCTTAACGTTGGATTACATCTAAAAACATCTAACATAAATGAATCCATCTGGTACAACAACCACATGAAATAATAATGATAAGTCCAATGTTTATACATTACATTTCAAATGCTCAATCATCCACTGTACATGTCACAGGGTATGACAAGCTGATGGGGACATAATAGAAAAGGGAAATTGTATTAACTGAAAATAAGCTAGTACATTCAGTACAGAGAAAATAAACTTCAAAACATGCCCTAAGGGCTTACAATAGCATAAATGTGGAGATAATTTCTTCTTTCGGTACCTTCTCTCAAACTCCACTTCGAACTATCTTTTACAATGCCAAAAATCTCCTTAAATAGACCCCGAAGGATTAAGGACTAGGAGTACATTCTAGAAAGTGCTAGTAGGCATCCATCGACCAAATAGAAGGTTCCAGAAGCTACGATAGAAGTTGACGCAAATCTGGAAGAATCTAGAAATGGTAACCGAACTTTCGAGAGGCATAACTTTTGAACCGTAGCTCTGATTGACGAACCGTTTACATTTTCGAAAAGCTCTCAAAGCACTCTATAGCCTTATGCATGAGCTTTGCTCATCCCCCATTTTTTGGCCCTTTTTGAGGTCATTTAATGCCCCTAACCTAACTTTGAAGCATTCTTAGGAGGTCTCCACAACTTGAAAAACTTTAATAACTTTCAAACCGTGGGGCCTTTTGACCTAATTCTTTTTCTGGAATGCTCTAACTTACAATTACATTCATCTAGCCAATTTACACCTCCTAGTTCACCAAAATGATGGCTCAATTACATACTCCTATTTTTTTGGGATTTACACGAACACTGATAGTGGAACTGTGAGAGTTGGAACCTTTATTTGACCCAAATGGGTATCCAAAAATGAAAACACATGAAACAGAAACTAAGTCTAAGTATTTTTTTTTGGGTGACACAGGATTGCCCTTATACCTCTGGATGCTCCTGCATCAGACACCCAGGGTAGATTGAAAAGTGACCTTGTCACTTTATGAATGGTAGAGGAAATTCCAAATGGGAAACCTCAACTGCTGAAATCCAAGTTGAGTCCTCAATCGATCGTCCTTTCCATTTGACCAAATACTCTTCATACTGCCTATTTTTGGTACTCCTACCCACACGATTATCTAGAATGTCTTCTATCTCCTCCTTCTTAGAAGCAGGAATTGGACATGGCTCTAACACCAGCTCCTCATCTACAGCATCATCATGATACTCTATTAAATCTGTAATGTTGAAAATGGGAGAAATGTGAATACCATCTAGCAGCTCCACTTCATATGCATTTCCTGAGTCATGTTTCTTCAAAATTTTGCAGGGGCCAAATTTCTTCATTTTTAGCTTATTGTAAGTACCGACTAGAAATCTTTCTTTTCGTAAGTGCACCATGACTAAATCTCCTACTTGGAATTCCTTGTCTTCTCCTTTGATCAGCCCTAGCTTTATACTCTTGATTCATCTTGGTAATGTGTGCTTGAACCTCCTCATGTAGATGCTTGATATGTTCAGCAAATTCCTCAACTTCAACACTTGTCCTCTCCCCTTGTTCTATCTTCCTTAGCTCTGGTGCAGTCCTTGGGCTACTCCCATATACAATTTGGAATGGTGATTTTCTAGTACTCCTATTTATAGAGTTATTGTAAGCAAACTCTGCTTGTGGTAGAATCGAATTCCATCCCTTGGGCTTATCCCCAACTAAACATCTCAGCAAATTGCCCAGACTTTTGTTTGGCCATCAGTTTGTGGATGATGTGTGGAACTAAATTTCAGGTTGGTTCTTAACTTTTTCCACAATGTCCTCCAGAAATACCCCACAAATTTGGTATCTCTGTTAGAAACTATACTCCTTGGAAGACCATGTAGTCTTACCACCTCTTTGAAAAACAAGTCTACAATATGGATAGCATCATGAGTTTTGTGACATGGAATGAAATGTGCCATTTTGGAGAACCTATCAACCACCATGAATACTGAGTCATTACCCCTTTGTGTCCTCGGCAATCCAAGAACAAAATCCATACTTATGTCCTCCAATGGCCTTGATGGAATAGGCAATGGCTGATATAGGCCAGTATTGTGACTAAACCCCTTGGCAACTTGACAAACTTGACAACTCTGTACAAACCTTTTCACATCCTGTGAAATTTGAGGCCAAAAATAATGTTCTCTAAGAATGGAAATGGTCTTATCTCGACCAAAATGTCCTGCCATCCCTCCACTATGTTTCTCCTTAATCAGATTTTCCCTCATGGAACTCCTTGGAATGCACAATTGACTAACTTTGAACAACATGCCATCCTGAATCAAATAGTCTAACCACTTGGTTCTATCTACAACAATAGGTTCTTTACAAGCTTTCCATGCTTCAGCAAAATTAGGATCCTCGGGGTACAAATTCTTGAGTTCATCAAACCCAACTACTTCAACCTACATTACTATAAGCAACAACTGTCTCCTACTTAGTGCATCTGCAACCCTGTTAGATTTTCCACTTCTATGCTTCAACACAAATGTATAACTCTGCAAGAACTCTACCCACTTCATATGTCTCTGATTCAATTTACCTTGGCTATTTAGGTACTATAATGCCTGATGATCAGTATACAAAACAAATTCCTTTGGTAATAAATAATGCCTCCATTTCTTTAAGGCTTGAACTATTGCATAGAACTCTTGATCATAAATAGAATACTTCTTCTTTGCATCATTCAATTTTTCACTAAAATATGCAATAGGCTTACCTTCTTGGCTTAATACAGCCCCAATAGCGCTGCCACTAGCATCACAATCCACCTAGAAAACCTTTCTAAAATCTAGAAGTGCCAACACAGGCTGTTCTGTCACCTTCTTCTTCAGCAATTCAAAACTTCTCGCAGCTGCTGCAGTCCATTTGAACTCTTTTCTATCCCCTCTTATTGTATCAGTTAGGGGTGCACATATGCCACTGAAATTCTTAATAAACTTCCTATAAAAACTAACCAGACCATGAAATGATCTTACCTCAGTAGCAAACCTTGGAGTAGGCCATTCCAAGATGGCTTTTACCTTCTCTGGATCCATTTTGAGACCTTCAGGTGATATAACAAACTGCAAATAGACTACCTCCCTTTTTGCAAAGATACACTTCTTCAGATTAATTAACAGTTTCTCTTCCCTTAGCCTTTCAAGGATACTACGAATATGCAATAAATTTTCTTCCAAAATCTTGCTGAAAACTAAAATATCATCCAAATAGACAATAACAAATTTTTCCAATAACTTCTTAAGTACCTCATTCATTAGCCGCATGAAGGTGCTTGGGGCATTCGTCAATCCAAAGGGCATGACTAACCACTCATAAAGACCCTCCTTGGTCTTGAAGGCTATTTTCTACTCATCTCCTTCTCAAATCTATATCTGGTGATAACCACTCTTCAGATCTATCTTAGTGAAGTACTGAGCTCCACTCAAGTAGTCCATAAGATCATCCATCCTTAGCAAAGGAACCCGGTACTTGATGGTGATCCTATTTATAGCTCGAGAATCTTTACACATCCTCCACTCTCCATCCTTCTTTGGTGTGAGTATGATAGGTACTGCACATGGACTCAGGCTCTCTCGAATCAAACCCTTCCTCAACAGCTCCTGAACCTGTCTATTTAGCTCCTCTGTTTCAGTAGGAGTCATCCTGTGAGCAGCCTTGTTAGGCAAACTAGCTCCTGGAATCAGATCTATCTAATGACTGATTTGCCTTACTGGTGGCAATCCATCTGGAACATTATCAGAGATAATATCTCCAAATTCTCCAGTAAATATAAAACTTCAAGTGGTATTTCACTACTACCTTCTTTATCTTTCCTAGGAATCAAAGCATAGCACATATGCTGATGTTTCATGCCATCTAAAAACTTCCTTCCATCAATAAGACAAATCCTAGCACTGCTACATACCTTTTCACCTTCCTTTTTCATGGGCTTCAATTTTTGGCGAACTCCATCCTTTGTCAGAGAGTATGTGTTTGCATGTCCATCATGTACTGCATGTCTATCAAACTGCCATGGTCTACCGAACAATAAATGGCAAACATCCATCAAAATAACATCATAGAGAACTTCATCATGGTAACTCCCAATTTTGAATTTCACTAAACATTGTTCACTTACCAGGACCTTATCATCATCTTTTACCCAAGAAATTTGATAGGGCTGAGGATGTTTCTCCCTCTTGAGCTTCAGCTTAGAGACCATCTCTTCTGATACCAAGTTATCAGTGCTACCACCATCAATGATCACGTCACAACATTTATCCTCACACTTGCATCTGGTACGAAACAAACTCGTCCGTTGTCCTAGTTCAATCTCACCACTTAGTAGGACTATTTCATTTACCAAGGCCTCTCCTCTTTCTGCATCCTCTGAATGTGATGATTGTGCATCTTCATCCACATGAGCAACCCTAGCTTGGCCCTCAGCTCTCCTATCTATCCTTCCTTTTCATTGAGGGAATTCAAAGGCATGATGACCTTCTTCATTGCAATGGAAATAGGTACCACGAAAGCCTCCTCTTCCTTGTCCACGTCCTCTACCTCTTCCTCTTTGATTTCCAAAGTCTTGATCATGGGAGAGGTTGAAACCCTCATTCCTCTGGTTCCTGCTAGTACCCACATCTTCATTTTTCTTTTGGGTTTCATTGCGGCCACCAGATGATCTACCGCTTCCCCTTCCTCCTTGACCGTGCCCTCTTTGTCTTCCTTCAAACTTTTTATTCAGCTTCTCTTCAACTCGTAGGGCAAACTGGTATGCCTCTTCAACACTGGTCATTCTTACTAGACTTAATTCCTCCTGGATGCTAGGTCGCAACCCACTAATATAACGAGCAACCTTCTCCTTATTTAATTCTGCATGCCCTGATCTAATCAAGAGTCGATAAAATTCCTCTATATATTCTTGGATTGATCTTCCTGCTTGCTTTAACCCATGCATCTTCTTAAACAAATCAAGCTCGTAGTCCACAGGAATGAATTGCTTCTTCAATTTGTCCACCATGCGATCCAATCTTGTGATCTTCTCCTTTCCTCTTCTATTTCTTTCCAATTGGACCTCTTGCCACCAAATTTTTGCATGGCCTTTCAGTTTGACCTTTGCAAACTTAACCCTATCTGGGTCCCTGATATCCTCATACTCAAAGTATTCTTCCAGTTCATTGATCCAATCAATCAACTCATCTGATTTCAGATTTCCTGAAAATACACCCACTTTAATTGTAGGTCTTTTCCCAAACTTAGTAATGGCCCTAAAAAGCCTTCCCTCTGCATGATTCAGAACTTCCCCGTCAAATTCCCCTTCTAGTCCAACTTCATCTTCTTCATTTTCATCTTCACTTTCATCACCTATGGCCACAGTTGCTCCCCTATGGGGTTCCTCCTACAATGCTTGTACCTGCCTTTGGAGGGCTCTAACCTCCTCATGATTAATAGCTCTAGCCCTTCCACCACGCTCTCTTCATGGAGGCATCTTCTTAACTCAAACCCACAACCACACAGTCCTAGTGCAAACTGCCTCACAGTCAACGCTCTGTCTACACACTCAGGAAAACCTGGCTCTGATACCACTTGATGGGGACACAACCCAAGAACAGAATGGACACAATAGAAAAGGGAAATTGTATTAACTAAAAATAAGGTAGTACATTCAGTACATAGAAAATAAACTTCAAAACATGCCCTAAGGGCTTACAATAGCATAAATGTGGAGATAATTTCTCCTTTCAGTACCTCCTCTCAAACTCCACTCCGAACTACCTTTTACAATGCCAAAAATATCCTTAAATAGACCTCAGAGGGTTAAGGACTAAGAGTACATTCTAGAAAGTGCTAGTAGGCATCCATTGACCAAATAGAAGGTTCCAGAAGCTGTGTTAGAAGTCAACGCAAATCTGGAAGAATCTAGAAATGGTAATCGAACTTCCAGGAAGCATAACTTTTGAACCGTAGCTCTGATTGACAAACCGTTTACATTTTCGAAAAGCTTTCAAAGCGCTCTATAGCCCTATGGACAAGCCTCACTTGTCCCCTATTTTTTGGTCCTTTTTGAGGTCATTTAGTGCCCCTAACCTGACTTTGAAGCATTCTTAGGAGGTCTCCACAACTCAAAAAATTGTAATAACTTTCAAACCGTGGGGCCTTTTGACCTGATTCTTTTTCTGGAATGCTTTAACTTACAATTACATTCATCTACCCAATTTACACCTCCTAGTTCACCAAAATGATGGCTCAATTACATACTACTATTTTTTTAGGATTTACACGAACACTGATAGTGGAACTGTGAGAGTTGGAACCTTTATTTGACCCAAATGGGTATCCAAAAATGAAAACACATGAAATAGAAACTAAGTCTAAGTATATTTTTTTGGGTGACACAGGATTTCCCTTATACCTCTGGATGCTCCTGCATCACAAGCTCAAAAGAATATACATATGTGAAATAAGATACATCATCCTATTCTAATCCATGATACATCAAAGTAAAGATAACCACAGGATACATCATCATAGAAGACATATACATCCATCATAAAGATCAAACATAATAAACTAAGTGCACGATTCCTCCCAACCGTTAATAGCATCATTAGACCATCGTGGATCCTAGCCATCCCTTCGTGTGTAACATTCTAAATCACCAAAGAGATCATCGGTATTAACATAGTAGGAATGTCACTCCTAACATATACTATATCATATGTAGAAAGTAATCTAACATGCAAATAAAAGCATAAGATAACATCATCTCACATATGCTAATCATCAATGAAAGGATACATATCCACCATCATGAAGGACACATCAGCCACGATGTCTCAATGAATCTCAAATGATAAGAGTGAAAAAACACTACTACCCAACCGCGTGGTACCTAAGTGGTCCACTCCCACCATGCTGAGGAGATAATCTCAAGTCCCAAATAGGCTATCCAAAATCACATAGCACAAATCTCTATAAGTCTAGGAATCCTAAAAGTATACTAACTCAAAGGTTCCAAACACAAAATTGACATCTAATCCCAGAGGCACACAATGACATGTAGGAACCTACTATGCAAGCGGGAAAGTGTCATCGCATTTATCACGTATAAGTTACCTTGGCAGTTAGCTAAACTCCACGGGTCCATACTGATCTCATGCAGCCACTAGTATCCTCTCATACTAACGAGGCATACTATGGAATGCAAGGTCACAACCATGCATTCTCACTACTCCCATCCTAGCCTGTACAAGCACTCAAGGCATGGGCGAGAACAAAACACTTATCTTTTTAGGTTCATTCAGTTAGTATTAGGTGTGAATGTTATCACTTTTAATCCAACTTACAATGAGTTACCCTAGTAGCCTCTTAGGGCCTCGGCCCCCATTGGAAGCCACTTCCCGTCACTACATGCAGATATCCTACCCTAAGCTCATGGAATCATAAATCACAAAATCACAAAAGATAATCCATAAAAATCATAAAATATGCATAGAAGCATCAAATCTCCATGAGCAAACATCCATAGAAAATTATGAACACAACAGCTCTCTATTGGCAATTGAAGTATCACTGATAATGAAAGTATCCAATGGTTCTCAATAACCAAAATATATCTCAATCATACTAATCGAAGACTCCAAAAATGGTTGAGTCAAACACGTCACAACATGACATCATCAAGAATAAATCCACATTTTAATCCCATCATGGTGACTAGAAAATAACCAAGGATAACTGATCGATGACCAAAAATAATGGTTAAGTCAAGTATCTCATACATACGAATCTCAACTATAACAATCAGTAATCACATCCAATACATAGAGCAATCCATCACATAACCATGGTTGGGTTTATACAGATCGAGATTAAAACATCATCATGACATCACAATCACATAATCCCCAAGCCTCTGGTAGACGTCCTATAATTGGTCAACACTAGTCAACCCAAAACCCAAAACAATAGCATAAGAATACACAATGCAAACACATGTTTTGGTTTTGCTAAATTTACAACTTAAATTTAAATGCAAAAGTCTCATTTTACGTTTCCAAGTTTAGAAAAAGAATTGGAGGAACATTTATATGTTTTGAATGAACACAAGTATTCTTTAAAATCCATCTTTCAATTATAATTTTAATTCAAAATGTCCCCCACCATACTAACAATTAAATTTCATTTACTTAATAAAACAATTAATTTAAACCATGAACCTTTGATATAAACCATTTATCAATTATACAATTATAAAACAAATTATTAATAATCATATTTACATATTATATACATACTTATATATATATATATATATATATATATATATATATATATATATATATATATATATATATATATATATATATATATATATATATATATATATATATATATATATATATATATATATATATATATATATATATATATATATATGAATATATAAATTATTTTAACATTAAACAAAATCTAATTAAAAAATTCGATTAATACCATTTAACATTGCAAATATTATAAACGTTATATAACATAATAGTCAGCCGGTACGCAGGACCCTGCAGTCGCAGTACCTGCGACGGTGGTACACTGCGACCACAATGGGGGCATGGGTCTCGTCCCCCCCCTGACTTAATGCATAATATGTATAACTTTTTTTTTAAATCGCTTACGCGATTCCCATTCGGGTTTTGCGATTTGGTTTAAAACGTTTCTTAAAATATTTTCGCCCACGAGTATGTTATCTGATTTTTTAACAAGTATATATTATATATACATATGTATGTATATATATATATATGAAGGTGTATATATATATATATGTAGAATTAAAAATATCACAGTATATGAACATATATACATATGACTGCATGTGTGTGTGTAAAAGAAAATTGACAAAATATATATATATAAATTTCAATAATTAATCTAATGGGTTTGACTATGAATCTCAACCCTAGCCCTGTGTTCTTTTCAGATCTATGCATATAAAATTCTCAAATAAATTAAACTACCCATATTGAGAATGCATACAATAAAAATATGAAATTCCTCAGAAGACATATGGAAGACACAAAGAAGACAAGGAATGCATGATGCGGAAATAGCATAAGTAAAATCACAAGAATCTACTCGAATTCTGATGCTAAATCGCTCTTCCTCAAAAAACCCGCAGAGCAAGCTCCTCCCTTCTTCAGAGTTCTCGAGTCCTCCAATGCTCCAATTGCACTCCAAACGCTATCTCTAAGCTTCTAGAAATGCCTGAATATAAAGAACTCTCAGAAAACATCTAGAATGCTTCTAGAAACAGCTAGAAGGTGTCACCAACTAAGCATGGGTCTTTTCCAACCTTCTAGATGAGCCATAGGGTTGTAGACACCATGTGCTTAATTGATGCACTAATCCCCGTGTTGTTGACACTTGAGAAATGGAAAAGTGCGTTAATTCCCATGCAAGCTTATAACTCCAATTCACTTTTATATAATTTCTATTTAAATATTTATAACTTTCATTTTAATTTTTATAACTTTTATTATTATTATTTATTTATTACATTATTATTATTTATAATTATTATTAATTTTAATTTCTAATTTTATTTTTTAATTCTTTTTCCCTTAATTAATTCTCATTTAATTAATTATAATCAAAATATCAAATAACATGATATTTTATATTAATTTTCTCAAATAATTAATTTATTAATTAAATCTATTTATTAAGACTTAATTAATAGTAAATTCACCATAGACCTCCAAGATAAAATATGAAAACCCATCATAGAGCAAATCACACAAAATCAGTCTAAAGGGTTCAAAATCATGAATTATGTCATCTGACACATTCGATGGGTAAAATATCCAGATACTTGTCCTACCTCACTAGGACAATTGGCTTAAAGGTTTGGGATTTGGACTTGAGAATTTATCTCCCTTCTCTTATCATTGAGATAGTATAATAGGGTACGCTCATCCTAGCAATTCAGGGAAGTCGATACCTGATACCTAAAACTTGCAAAAAAACCATGCATGTACATACAATATATATATAGTGCTAAGCTAAACAGACAATGGCAGGAAGTGGTGCATCATGTAGATCCCGACTAAGCAGGTGACTACGACTCCCTTCCTTAACCACATCAGAAATGCCATACAATAAGAAAACATGCATACCATACACATGCAAGTATGGGGTAAGTATCCATAATAAAACACATGAGATAATAAACCATCCAACTAATCATCAACAATAACTGAAAACAATATAATGATCATCATGTAAGCATGAAATGTAAAGTCTAAATGATCTTATAACATAATGTCTGATAGTGTCAAAA
Source organism: Cupressus sempervirens (assembly GCA_028749045.1). Taxonomy (NCBI): domain Eukaryota; kingdom Viridiplantae; phylum Streptophyta; class Pinopsida; order Cupressales; family Cupressaceae; genus Cupressus; species Cupressus sempervirens. The sequence continues at coordinate 65,846,851 of CM053788.1, forward strand.
CAAGACCACTAATCCATCAACATAAAACTAGTCCATCATAGTTTGATAATAATAGCAATAATATGTCCAAAAAAGATGCGAACGAGGGTATTCACTACACAATAGATTTTAATTTGAAGAGATTTAACTAAGTGGATTTGATATTAGCTAATGTATTTGGATGATTTTCCTAAGGTTGTCCCATAAGAGTTCCAATAGAATGTGTTGAGAATATTCTAGATTATTAGAATCATTCAAGTTAAATTATTAAGTGTAATGTATAGAAACACAAAGTGTATACTTAATCAACATTGTTAGATTTCTTGCTATTGAATTATTATTATTTTCTTTTACCTTTTAGGATGACAAGATCATGCTCTAATTCCACTATAATGTCTCCATTATTTAGGGTTAGATTGGGACAATAATACCTACAAAATAAATGTTAGAATCATAATAATAATAAAATTAACTATACTATTCTACCCTTTGTCTTAACCCAACCTTTAAGATGTCTCTAGTTCATGTTTCCTAACCCTTAGTTATTCAGTTGACTTCTCTAGAGTGCATCCCTTAAGCTTCACATATGCATATGTTGACATCATCAAAATATTCTGGTTATTTCTTATCTAAACATTAATGCAAAGTTACTCATCTCTTGCATTAGCATGATAGCCATCCATACAAGGATCTATATGAGGCTCAATTTATTACTCATCTAACCATTCATACAAGATTTCTCATCTCTTGCACTAGCATGATAGGAATTTATATGAAGATCTCACTTCTTGTATTGACATTATGAACACTCAATAATTTACTTCTTTCTTTAGAAAATATATTAACATTTTTGTACAAATTAACCAATTCAAATTTCTAAATACCATTATTAAATAAGTATAAATATACTTTATCAAATATTTAAATAACATAGTCATAAATTATATATATAGAACTAATATTATTAATATATCTATAAACAATATTGCACACCACAGTCTTTAATCAATTATCACATTCTCTAATTATTCTAATAGTAAATTATAATCCAACATTACTAAAGCTTTTTATTTTGATATAAAAATAAAATAATACTTGACATAATTAGTTGATAGATTTTTACATCAGGGAAAAGCCCACCGAAAAAGTCTCATGCTCCTACTTCCTTTTGGAAAATTTCTCATGGTGACTATCACTAGGAAATAATGGTTGTTGGCACTGTGAATTAGTTGGCCTTCCCACCTTGGAATTTACATGCTACTAACCTAGTTGGAGCAATCGATGATTGTGACAGATCTACTCTAGACTCAAATGCAACGACCATGAGTCCAT